>CM054143.1:5015367-5031475 GCA_028751875.1 Rapana venosa | reverse complement strand
ACTTAATAAATAAAATAAATAAATACAAAAGAAAATGATGAATGAATGAATAAATACATGAAGAAAACAATAACTAAATAAGTAAAACCTACATAACTCAATAACTAAGTAACTTACTAAATGAATAAATCAATAAGCCACTAAATAAATACATTACAAATAAAAATAAATAAATAAACGTAGCGCTGACGAGTTGCGTTTCCATGTCTGATGTCATGCAGTTTAGTGTGCCTATTTGCGTGCACAACCCTGTGTATATGTTTGTGTATGGGTGTATGTCTTTGTATTGTTTTGCATGTTTGTTTGTTTTTGTGTGTGTGTATGTGTGTGTGTGTATGTGTATGTGTGTGTGTGTGTGTGTGTGTGTGTGTGTGTGTGTGTGTGTGTGTGTGTGTGTGTGTGTGTGTGTGTGTGCAGTCAAAGGAGGCATCTCCGGCAAGAATAAGGAAGCTGACAGAAATGTTTCTTGGCAGGGTCAAGGTTCTCCTTACGGTAATGATTGTCCTGCACTGATGATGTCTATTACACTGCTGTTTGCAATTGTACTGGCTGGGACTTTGTTCTAGCTGTCGTGATGTCTAGTGCATTTGCTAGTATGATGTCATACCATTTACTGTGTGTTTTCTAGTCTGATTTCATGTCGTTTTTTGTGTGTTTTCTAGTATGATGTCGCGTTGTCTTTTGTGTTTGTTCAAGTCTTATATTTATATTTTATATTTATTCTTTTATAGTTGTTCTTTTATATCAAGGATAATGGAATAAGCATTTATATGCTTTTTAAAATCCCGTCCCCGTGTGTATGTAGTTTTTAAATTTTGTCATCTGTTTCCAACGGCACACAAGGGCCTACTCTTCCGAAAAGCGGACCAGGATTTAACGTTTGCGCAAGATGTTCTACATGCGTTCAAACACGGGGCCTTGGTTTATAGTTTCATTGGTATGACTGTGACATGAAACAAGAACCCACACATACACACACACACAGGCACACACACACACACACACACACACACACACACACACACACACACACACACACACACACACACATGCACAACCATAATAATAATAATAATATAGTATGGAATTTGTATAGCGCTGAATCTTGTAAAGCAACAAATCAAAGCGCTCAGATTTCATTTCATACCACTTTAAGTCACGGCAGATTTCTCTCCGTGAAATTCGGGCTGCTCTCCCCGGGAGAGCGCGTCGCCACAAGAGCAGCACCACCAATTTTTTTTTCCTGTCTGCAACTGTATTTGTTTCCCTATCAGAGTGGCTTTTTTCTAAGAATTTTGCCAGGGACAACTCTCTTGTTGCCGTGGGTTCTTTTACGTGCGCTAAATAATTACGTGTAACACACGGGACCTCGGTTTATCGTCTCATCCGAAAGACTAGCGCCAAGACCACCACTCATGGTCTAATGGATGGGGGAAAAGTTTCAACAACCATACAAAGACACCAACCCACACATGTACACATATACACAGCGTTGTGCATCCACTAGGCACACTAGACTGCATGACATCAGACAAGAAAACAAAACTAACCAGCCACCATGGCAGGTGGTTAGCGCCTTAGGTGACGGACTGGAAGGTCGCGGGTACTAGTTTCATGTCAAAGTTATTCGGATGAGTCATGATGTCCATTGTGTGTTTTCTTTTTTGATGTAGTATCGTTTACTATATGTGTATTAGTCTGATTTCATGTCGTTTATTGTTTGTTTTTTAGTATGATGTCTCGTCGTTATAAAGTGTTTCCTAGTCTGGTGTTGGGATGTTTATTGTGTGTTTTTTTTAATTTGATATGATGATGTCTAGCCTGTGTTTTCCAGGCTGATGTCATGATGTGTATTGTGTGTTTTCTAGTTTCATGTCGTGATGTGGTTGTGTGTTTTCTAGTCTCACGTTGAGATCTCTATTTTGTTGCTGCTACTTTGAAGTCGTGTGGATCACGGTTGAGAGCTAACGTGCCTACCTATAACGTGAAAAGTCTAGGTATAAGGTGTGCGGTTGTTTGATTTCCGTTTTGGCCAAAACCTGTTCTCCCATCAATTAGACTATGAGTGGTGGTATGGATGCTGTTTTTTTGGATGAGATGATAAATCGATATCCTGTGTTATACACAAAATTTTTAAGCACACATAAAAGCGTTCAAAGCAACAGGAGAGTTGTCCCTGGTAAACATCTGTAGAAAAAAAACCTTCTGTTAGGCAAAAAATACAGTTGCAAACAGGAAAATAAAAAGAATGGGGTGGCACTGTTCTTGTGGCAACGCGCTCTCCTCTAGGATAGAGGCCTTAAAATGTCACTCAGCAAAATCAGCACTGTCTTGAAGGGGTTAAATTAATTAATAAATAAATAGATAATTATATGATTTAATGAATAATTAAAAAAATTAGTAAATAACTAAATAAATCAATAACCATCATGCTGACAAGTGTGTGTTTTCTAGTCTGATGTCATGCAGTCGTTTGTGCCTAGTGCATGCATAACCCTGTAGGTGTGTGTGTGTGTGTGTGTGTGTGTGTGTGTGTGTGTGTGTGTGTGTGTATGTGTGTGTGTGTGTGTGTGTCTGTGTGTGTCTGTGTGTTTGTGTGTGTTGTGTGTGTCTGTGTGTGTCTGATGTGTGTGTGTGTGTGTGTGTGTGTGTGGTGTGTGTGTGTGCGTTATGTGTGTGTGTGTGTGTGTGTGTGTGTGTGTGCAGGCAAAGGAGGAATCTCTGGCAAGGATATGGAAGCTGACAGAAACAGTCCTTGGCAGGATCAAGGTTTTCCTTATGGTAATGATTGTCCTGCTCTGATGGTGTCTGTTACACTGCTGTTCGCAATTGGCTGGGACTGTATTCTAACTGTGGTATTGTCCAATGCGTGTTTTATTGGTTTATGTCTTGATATCTATTGTGTGTTTTGTAGTATGATGTCGCGTTGTCTTTTGTGTGGTTTCTAGTTTGATGTCATAATGTCTAGTGTGTGTTTTCTAATCTGATGATGTGATGTATATTCTGTCTTTCGTAGACTGATGTCGTGAAGTAAATTGTGTGTTTTCTAGACTAATGTTGTGATGTCTAGTGTTCGGTTTTTTTAATCTCATGTCCTGATGTCTCTTGCAAGTCTGCTAGTTTGATGTGTTACAATTATTAAGCGCACCTAAAAGAACTCAAGTCAACATTAGAGTTGTTCTGGGCCATTTTTCTCTAGAAATCTCAACTCTGATAGGGAAAGAAAATACAGTTGCAGACAGGAAATTTTAAAAAAATAGTGTTGTGCTGTTTTTGTATAGACCCACCCTCTGAGGAGTGGAGGGTTGGGGGGAGCAGCCATAAATTCAAGCAGATAAATTAGCTGTGACTTAAATAAAGACAATTCACGAATAAATGCAAAAAGAAAATAATAAATGAATGAATAAAAACATGAAAAAGTAAATAACTAAATAAGTCTTCTTCTTCTTCTTCTTCTTTCTTTCATCTTCCGCTGGTGCCCTTTGGCGTCGTGGGGAGACACAG
The DNA here is from genome assembly GCA_028751875.1 of Rapana venosa. Lineage (NCBI taxonomy): Eukaryota > Metazoa > Mollusca > Gastropoda > Neogastropoda > Muricidae > Rapana > Rapana venosa. The sequence continues at coordinate 5,027,971 of CM054143.1, read as the reverse complement.
ATGTCTGTCTGCAGCTAGGCAGGAGGCTTGATGTAGTGACAGGTCATGGGCTCGCAGGGTGTCAGCCACGGAGTCGCTCCATCATCTCCTTGGTCTACCTCTGGCTTTCCAGCCATTGTATTTGGTGGTGTATGCCCGTAGGGCTGGTTGGTTGGGCGGCATTCTAGTGAGGTGACCAAACCACCTGATCCTTTGTTGTTCGATATGGTGGAGAATTGGTGTTAGTCCGACCATGTCTCTGATCACCTCATTCTTGATCTTGTCGCGTCTGGTCTTGTTGACAGCTTTTCTCAGGCAGCGCATTTCACATGTGACCAATTTTCTCTCTAAGGCTTTTGTAGGGCCCATGTCTGACACTGGTATGTAAAAGCTAAATAACTGAATAACTAAGTAACTTACTAAATGAATATTTTTTCATTTTTCATTATGTATTTTTCATTTATCCTTTGATATTGAGAATAATGGTATAAGCACTCATGTGCTTGTTTACATCCATCCCCGTGTGTATGCAGTTTTGTTAATTTTTTCAATTCTTTCCAAAATAAATCAATAAGCCCATAAATAAATATATTACAAATATTTATGAATAAGTAATAAGTAAATAAGTAAATAAATAAGTAACAAACTAAATAAACGTGACGCTGACGAATTTTGTTTTTTTGTCTGATGTTATGCAGTCTAGTGTGCCTAGTGCGTGCATAACCCTGTGTATATGTGTGCGTGTGTGTGTATGTCTTTGTATCTTGTGCATGTTTGTTGTGTGTGTATGTCATTGTGTATCGTTGTGTTGCATGTGTGTGTTTTGTGTGTGTGTGTGTGTTGTGTGTGTGTGTGTGTGTGTGTGTGTGTGGTGTTGTGGTGTTGTGGGGTTGTGTGTGTGTTTGTGTGTTGCAGGAAAAGGAGGAATCTCTGGCAAGGATATGGAAGCTGACATTTACAGTTCTTGGCAGGATCAAGGTTCTCCTTATGGTAATGATTGTCCTGCCCTGACGGTGTCTGTTACACTGCTGTTTGCAGTTGGCTGGAACTGTATTCTACTGTTGTATTGTACAGTGTGTGTTATATAGGTTTATGTCTTGATATCTATTGTGTGTTTTGTAGTATGATGCCGTGTCATCAGGAACTCACACATGAACTAAAAAGATATAAATGGGACATCCTAAGGCTTGCGGAAGTCAGATGGACTGGCTTCGGAGAAACAACCACGCAAGACAGCCACAAGATATGGTACAGTGGAGAAGAGAAACTACATCAACACGGAGTAGGCTTCATTGTTAGGAAAGAGATTGTGTCAAGCATCATTAGCTGCACACTAGTATCCAGCAGACTCATCTCAATCAGAGTTTCTACAAAACCTGAGAATCTCACCATCATCCAAGTGTATACTTCAACATCTGACTACGATGATGACCAGATAGAAGAATTCTATGAACAACTTGAAAACGTCATCTCCAAAACGCCCAAAAAAGATATTATTATTGTGGAAAGCGACTGGAATGCTAAGGCGGGACCTGATGCCTATGACACCTGGGCAGGAACCACAGGACGCTTTGGACTAGGAGAAACAAACGAAAGAGGACAGCGGCTGCTGGAATTCGCACAGAAGCACAAACTAACTCTGGCAAAGACACTCCATCCTCACAAGCCACCCAGAACATCAACTTGGCACTCACCAAATGGTCTGATTCACAATCAAATTGACTACATTCTGTCACCCCAAAGATTCAAATCCATCATAAACAAGGCAAACACAAGAACATTCCCAGGAGCTGACAATGGCAGTGACCACGACCTTGTACTTCCCACCATCAAGCTGAAACTGAAAGCAAAACAACAGCCAAAAAACCCACGCATAAGATTTGATCTAGAAAAACTCAAAGACCCAACAGTGGTTGAGATCTTCCAAGCCAACATTGGAGGAAAGTTCGCCGCATTCACAGCCATCGACAATGATGTGGACACACTAGCCAACAACATCAAAGAAGTACTATTGACAGCAGCAGAAGAAACATTAGGAAGAAGCAGAACAAAGAAACAACCCTGGGTGACAAATGAGGTTCTTGACCTCTGCGACAAAAGAAGAGAGCTTAAGAAACAAAAGTTCACAAGTCAAAACGCCAACAACAAATACAGGAATAGCCACAGAGAAGTGAGGAAAAAGATGAGAGAAGCCAAAGAAGCGTGGATAGAAGAACAATGCCACAGCATCGGAGCTGGTATGGCTAAGGGAAACAGCAAAACAGCTTACGATACTCTGAAATAACTAACTAAAACCACACAGCCTAAAGCCTCTGTTATTGAAGACAAAGAAGGAAATCTTTTAACGGAAAGCAATGCCATCCTCCAACGCTGGACGGAATACTGAGAGGGATTGTATAGCTACCCACTACGACCAGATACCAACATAGTTTCTGACAAACCCCCTGAACACCAAGATAAAGACCCACCAATACTAAGGTGTGAAGTAGATACAGCTATTAAACAATTGAAGAAGAGAAAATCCCCTTGAATCGATAACATCCCAGCTGAACTCATAAAAAGTGGAGGGAATGAAACAGCAAGGCGATTCACAAAACTTTGTCAGAAGATTCACGACACCAAAGAATGGCCAGAAGAATGGACACAGTCTCTTGTAATACCCCTACCAAAGAAAGGAAACCTCAAGCAATGCCAGAACTACAGAACCATCAGTCTCATAAGCCATCATAGCAAGATCATACTGCAGGTAATCCTCAACAGACTGAAAAACCAAGCAGAAAAACTCCTGGCAGAAGAACAAGCCGGCTTTAGACCAAAACGCAGCACAATGGAACACATTTTCAATTTGAGAATTCTGATAGAGAAACATCTCCAACACCAAAAAGACTTGTATCACAATTTCATAGACTTCAAAAAGGCCTTTGACAGGGTATGGCATGACGGCCTCTGGCAAGTACTCAGGCACTTCAACATTGACAACTGCCTCATTGAAGTCATCAAGGCACTGTACGAGAATGCAAGAAGTGCAGTTTTCATGAACAATCACATGGGCGAGTTTTCAAGACCACGGTTGGGGGCCGTCAGGGCTGCCTTCTCTCACCTGTATTTTCAAACCTCTTCCTCGAAAACATCATGACAGAGACACTGCAAACCACCACACTTCCATCTCCATTGGTGGAAGACCCCTTTGCAACCTCAGATTTGCAGATGACATTGACCTCATGAGCGGCAGCAAACAAGAACTGCAAAACCTCACAGATAGTCTATCAGATCGAGCAAGCGCATACGGCATGGAGGTCAGTACAGAGAAATCAAAGATCATGGTCAACAGGCAAGTAATGACAGCACGGAAATAAAGATGAGTGGAGAAAAAACTGGGAAGAGGTGAGCCAATTCAAATACTTAGGCTCCATCCTAACAAAAGATGGCACATCAAACAATGAAGTGAAAACTCGCATTGCAACAGCAACATCTGCTCTAGCCAGACTCGAGAGGATCATCAGAAGCAACAACATCAGCTTCTGCACCAAATATCACCTTTACAATTCCTCGTGATATCTATCCTCCTATATGGCTGCGAATCGTGGACTCTGTCAGCAGAGCTAGATAGGAGAATCCAAGCATTCGAGAACAAGTGCCACAGAAGACTCCTCAAAATATCATACAAAGAACACAAGACCAACAACTATGTGAAAGAAGAAATCAAAAAGCGTGTGGGCCCCCCAAAACCTCTGCTCTCCACCATAAAGAGGAGAAAACTGATGTGGTTTGGTCACACCACAAGACACAACACCCTAGCAAAAACCATCCTGCAGGGAACAGTTGAAGGAAAGAGAAGAAGAGGCCGCCAAAAGAAATCATGGGTTGACAACATCAAAGAATGGACCGACCAACCCCTGCAACACCTTCTACTAGCCACACAAGATCGTGAAGCATGGAAAGAGATCTCTGTCGCGTCTTCTCTCATGTCCCCCCTACGTCCTTTGAAACATGGGACTGAGTGAGTGAGTGAGTCGTGTCATCTTTTGTGAGGTTTCTAGTCTGATGTCATAATGTCTAGTGTGTGTTTTTTAGTTTGGTGATGTGATGTATATTCTGTCTTTCGTAGTCTGATGTCGTGAAGTAAATTGTGTGTTTTCTAGTCTAATGTTGTGATGTTAAGTGTTCGGTTTTTTTAATCTCATGTCCTGATGTCTCTTGCAAGTCTGCTAGTTTGATGTGTTACTATTAAACGCGCCTAAAAGAACTCACGTCAACAACAGAGTTGTTCTGGACCATTTTTCTCTAGAAATCTCAACTCTGATAGGGAAAGAAAATACAGTTGCAGACAGGCAATTAAAAAAAAAGTGTTGTACTGTTCTTGTTGAGACCTACTCTCTGGGGAGTCGAGGGGTGGGGGAGCAGCCCTAAAATCAAGCAGATAAATAAGCTGTGACTTTCATAAAGAAAATAAATAAAATAATACAAAAAGAAAATAATGAATGAATGAATAAAAAATGGAAAAATATGTAACTAAATAAGTAAAAGATAAATAACAATAATCAACTAACTTACTAAATAAATGAATTTTTTTCATTTTTTATTATTTATTTTTCATTTATTTTTTGATATTGATTAAATAGGTAACTAAAAGGGTAAATAAATAAGTAACAGACTAAATACATGAATAAACATGGCGCTGACGAGTTTTGTTTTCTTGTCTGATGTTATGCAGTCTAGTGTGCCTAGTGCATGCACATCCCTGTGTATATGTGTGCCTGTGTGGGTGTATGTCTTTGTATCGTTGTGCATATGTGTGTGTGTGTGCTTGTGTGTTGTGTGTGTGTGTGTGTATGTGTGTGTGTGCATATGTGTGTGTGTGTGTGTTGTGTGTGTGTGTGTGTGTGTGTGTGTGTGTGTGTGTGTGTGTGTGTGTGTGTGTGTGGTGTGTGTGTGTGTGTGTGTGTGTGTGTGTGCAGGAAAAGGAGGAATCTCTGGCAAGGACATGGAAGCTTACAGAAACAGTCATTGGCAGGATCAAGGTTCTCCTTATGGTAATGATTGTCCTGCTCTGATGGTGTCTGTTACACTGCTGTTTGCAAATGGCTGGAACTGTATTCTAACTGTCGTATTGTACAGTGTGTGTTTTATAGGTTTATGTCTTGATATCTATTGTGTGTTTTGTAGTATGATGTCGTGTCAACTTTTTGTGTTGTTTCTAGTCTGATGTCATAATGTCTAGTGTGTGTTTTCTAATCTGATGATGTGATGTATATTCTGTCTTTCGTAGTCTGATGTCGTGAAGTAAATTGTGTGTTTTCTAGACTAATGTTGTGATGTTAAGTGTTCGGTTTTTTTAATCTCATGTCCTGATGTCTATTGCAAGTCTGCTAGTTTGATGTGTTACTATTAAACGCACCTAAAAGAACTCACGTCAACAACAGAGTTGTTCTGGTCCATTTTTCTCTAGAAATCTCAACTCTGATAGGGAAAGAAAATACAGTTGCAGACAGGCAATTAAAAAAAAGTGTTGTACTGTTCTCGTTGAGACCTACTCTCTGGGGAGTCGAGGGGTGGGGGAGCAGCCCTAAAATCAAGCAGATAAATTAGCTGTGACTTTCAAAAAGAAAATAAATAAAATAATACAAAAAGAAAATAATAAATGAAGGAAAAAAAAAGGAAAAAACATGTAACTAAATAAGTAAAAGATAAATAACAATAATCAACTAACTTACTAAATAAATAATTTTTTTCATTTTGTATTATTTATTTTTCATTTGTTCTTTGATATTGATTAAATAGGTAACTAAAACGGTAAATAAATAAGTAACAGACTAAATACATGAATAAACATGGCGCTGACGAGTTTTGTTTTCTTGTCTGATGTTATGCAGACTAGTGTGCCTAGTGAATGCACATCCCTGTGTATAAGTGTACATGTGTGGGTGTATGTCTTTGTATCGTTGTGCTTGCTTGTGTGTGTGTGGTTGTGTGTGTGTGTGTGTGATTGTGTGTGTGTGTGTGTGTGTGTGTGTGTGTGTGTGCGTGCGTGTATGTGTGTGTGTGTGTGTGTGTGTGCCTGTGTGTGTATGTGTGTGTGTGTGTGTGTGTGTGTGCAGGAAAAGGAGGAATCTCTGGCAAGGATATTCAAGCTGACATTTACAGTCCTTGGCAGGATCAAGGTTCTCCTTATGGTAATGATTGTCCTGCTCTGATGGTGTCTGTTACACTGCTGTTTGCAATTGGCTGTGTCTGTGTTCTGACTGTTGTATTGTCCAGTGTGTGTTTTATAGGCTTATGTCCTGATATCTATTGTGTGTTTTTTAGTAAGATGTTGTGTCGTCTCTTTTGTGGTTTGTAGTCTGATGTCATAATATCTAGTGTGTGTTTTCTAGTGTGGTGATGTGATGTATATTCTTTCTTTTGTAGTCTTACGTTGTGAAGTGAATTGTGTTTTTTCTAGGCTAATGTTGTGATGTGTAGTGTGCGTTTTTTTTAAATCTCATGCTCTGATGTCTATTGCAAGTGTGCTAGTTTAATGTGTTCCTAAAAATTATCAAGCGCACCTAAAAATAACCCACATCAACAATGGATTTGTGCCTGGACAATTTCTGTAGAAATCACTACTCTGATAGGGAAGGAAAATTCAGTCGCAAAAAAGAAAATTAAAAAAAAATGGTGTGGTGCTGTTCTTGTGGAGACACGCTTTCTGGGTTTTTTTGGTGGGAGCAGCCACAAATTCAAGCAGATAAATTAGCTGTGACTTAAATAAAGAAAATGAATAAATAAATACAAAAAGAAAATAATAAATGAATGATCTAAAAATATAAAAAAAAGACTAAATAACTAAAAGATAAATAACTGAATAATTAGGTAACTTACTAGATAAATTAATGTTTTCACTTTTTATTATTTATTTTTCATTTATTCTTTGATACTGAGGATAATAGTATAAACACTAATGGGCTTTTTTACATCAAGTTCCTGTGTGTATGCAGTTTGGTTAATTTTGTCATTTGTTTCCAGAATAAATCAATAAGCCCATAAACAAATACATTACAAATAATAAGGAATAAATAGGTAACTAAAAAAGTAAATAAATAAGTAACAACTAAATAAAAAAGTAAAGGGGTCGACGATTTTTTTTTCTTGTCTGAGCCCCAAAAGTCTAGTGTCCAGTGGGGCAAAACCCTATGTATAGTGTGCCTGTGTGTGTGTATGTCTTTGTATCTTTTGTGCATTTGGTTTTGTTTTTGTTTTTGTCTTCAATTTAACGCTGTTCACACCAGTGATATAGACGGGGTTTTTTGGGGAAAATTAGGGAACTAAAGGGGAATGGATAGAAAAAAGACTGATTAGGAAACAATGGGGTGGAATTTTCATGCAATAAAAAGGGGGGGGGGGGGAATCTTAAAATGGAAAAAAATTTTAATTCAACAGTTTGTTAACATAAACAACAAAAGAAACTACAACAAATACCTATTTTGGGCGTGCAAAGACTTTTAAACAATGGCAAGGCAATTTTGGATTTTTAAAACATTTCCACAGACTGCCACAAAATGTGGAAAAAGTTTTTACAATTGGACACTCAAACAGGATTTTAGTTTTTGGAAATTTTTTCCCCACAGAGGCACCTGACATTTTTAAAAAATTTTTGTTATAAACTTTTAAAAATTTTTATTCTAAAATATATGTATTAACTCTTTCGGGGTTGCGATATTTAAGTTTGTTTGGGAAAGGAGCCTGTAACATGAAAAAGGGCTATTATCGGAAACCCTTTTTAAAGATCGTTCCTTGAATGATCAATTCTCTCCACTTACCCACGCTTTGTTCAATAACAGTAATCCCTCCTGTAGAATAATGGAAACATCAGTTCTATTGTTTTTCCCCCTGGTCTGCCCCCCTTTTGCGCTTGTCACCCCCCCAATTTTAAAAAATTCCAACGTGCGAAGTACCCAAAAAAAGGAAAACGGGAATACCTCTTAAACAAAAAGGTGTATGCAATTTAAGTTCAAAAAATGATTCGGATATTTTCTTAAATTTTGGGGAAATTGAAGAATTAGTACTGACTTAGAGTCACACAAGTAAAAAAAATAGGAAAAAAAAATAAGAATAAGAAAGAGCCATAAGAATTGCAACAATTCACTGTAAAATTGAATAGTTCCAAAAGATATTTCTCTTTTTTTTAGAGCTGGTATACGAATGCTAACCACTTCATTTTTTTCTAAAACTGACCCTCGTATAAATTTTTAAGTTGTCAATATACTTATTTTCAATATTTTTGGGATATCTGAAACCCATGATTTTGGGTTTTTTCATTCTTTTTTCACAGTACTTTCTAAAAAAAATGTGTTTTATTTTTCCCACAAAGGGGCATGGGCAAACTTCTTTCTGCATTTCTAATTCAACATTAATTTCAGACTTTTAAAAAGGTCTGATACATACGTCCCAATGGGCGTTAACACAAATTAATTTCTACTCTTTTAGATAATTTGTTTTTTTTTCGACTTCTTTTCACGAAACAAATTTTCATTTATTGTGCGCGAAAAAACTTTTTTTGGGCACATGAAATTTGGGATTACAAAGGGGAATTCCCCAATTTTCGTTAAAATTCCTAGGGGGGGGGGAATGGTACCCCAATCAAGTTTATAAGTTTTTACGTCTACATTTTGGGATTTTTTTTCGAAAAAAAATAGAGCCTAAAAAAGATTTCTTGTCCATAAACACTTGGATCGTAAAGGACGTACAAGCTTTTCCAAAGTACCATAACTGTCCCCAAGACTGTCGGGAAAACCATTTTAAAAAATTAATACATTTTTTTTGCTTTTGTTAAAATGTACCAAATATGAGCCTTCCAATAAATTTTTGAGTAAGAAAGTCCAAAAAATTTACAGTATTTGTGACTGATTACTCCCCTCCTCCAAACGGGGTAGTTACGATCACTGCCATTTTTAAAAAGCAAATATCGTTTTTTTTTCTGGGGAAAATGTCAAAACCATTTTCAAAATTTTTTTTAAATATAAATTATCTAACTCTTTTTTGAAGATCTTTCTGTATAATAACATCCTCTTTGTTGTACTGCGTTTCATAGTGACATTAATCCACAACAAAAAACATCAGCAATTTACTAGGGTGAAATTTTTGGGGACTTTTTTGTGGTAGATCAAAACAGTTATTAAACAAAAAGGGGCTATAACAGAACCCGTGGAAAACCCCATAGGAGACCTAGAGTGTAATATGTATTCCCTACTCCACTTGTATACTTCGTTACATAAAAACTTTTGATAAAAAATAAACACCCCAGATAATCCAAATAGTCTTCAATTTTTATCAAAAATTTTACATCCAATTGGTCGTAGGTTTTTCTGACGTAAAAAAATTTTGCCCCAAAATTTTTTCTTCTTGCAAACTGTTTTTTACTTGTGTTTTAGTTTAATTTTTTCAATTGCGACTGCCTTTTTTGAAAACCTGCTTGATTATTTGGAACTACCTTATTTTTCTCAATAAAATACAATCCTTTTTAGAATGATTCCTCCATTAAATTACCTTGTTGAAGTCATGCAGGGGCTTAACTTTTTGTTTTTTCATTTTTAGGCTTTCCTTTCTTATGAAAGGGCAATGAAAACCGCTTTCCCTTTTCGATTACACTTTCATTTCCAAAACTTTTTAAAAGTTTTGTAATAGAAAAATGAATTTTCTGGAAATTTTAAGCATATCATTGATAGGCATCTAAACCCAAAAGAGTTTCTTATAGAAAAAAATGTAATACACTTTTTCTTCATTTATTGTTTTTGGGGGGATTAAAGTTTCGTGTTATTTGAAAGGTTCTTTATATCTTTTTTTATCCTTCAATTTTCTGTATTACTCTTTTAAGTGAGAGACCTCAAAACACGGAACTAGAACAAATCTGCAAAACCTCATTTTCGCATTGATGGGAAAATTTTTTGTTTTTTAGCTAATCGGACAAATGGAAACACAAACCCTTTTCTCATTCATGAAATTTTTTCCCACTTTTTTAAATCTGTAACTAGATACCTAAACAAAATGCGACCCAAAAATTTTTCGCTTTGCCTACTATACCATTTTCAATAAATTTTTTTCCTGTTTCTGTTTTTCCATGGTTTTTCTGATGTCTTATTTTTAGAAAAAATTTTTAAAATAAATCTTTATCATGCTTTTTCGCAAGCACTGTCCACCAAACATTCCCTGAACCTTTTTTGATTTAAAAATATTTAATGATGGGGAATTTATAATCCAGCTTTTAAAAATGGGATTTGTAAAAGTGGAATAAAATGGTCTTTTTAAAACAGAATCTAAGCTGTTTGTATTTAGGCGCAAGAATAATTTAAAAATTTTTTCCCTTGGCCCTTTTTTTTAAATTTTTGGGAAATTGTGCTTTTTTTACTGTCACAGAGGATTTGGGATTTCATAAACTATTACAATAGTAGAATCACGCCCAATGTATCTTCATTTTTTCCCCCTGAAAATTCTGGGGCAAAGAGCAGAAGATACAAAACAAACTAATGCGACTCTGTGAGTACAAATGCGGTATTCTCGTGACACGCCATCATTAGTAGCACAGGGAAAAGTCTGTGAGTTTTTTAAAAAACGATTACAGGAAATGGAAACCCCTTTTTTCCCCAAAAAGGGGCCCGGGGGATTTAAAATCTCCTTTTACCGCCACTCCCGTTTCTTTTAGTAATGTAACCATTCTGTATTACGTCATTTGCTCCCTTTGGTAAAAAACCGATACAATATCATACTAAATCATTGTAAACTTGCACGGCTGCACAGAAAAGAAACGGAATGTTGTTTTGGCAATTTTGGGGAACAACATCATTAAATCAACCCCTTCCTTTTCTATATTTCTGTATTGATTTTTTCCAAAAGCACAAAATTTATGAACAGGTGGGTAACAGTAACCCTGAAGTTTTGGTAGTTACATTCTTTTCATTCGGACTGTAAAAAAAAGAACTTGAACCTGTTATTAAAGAAGTTTTAACAAATAGGCAAAAAGTGGAAATTGACAGCATTCCCACTGCATTACTTAAGCATTTTTGGGAAATTTTTAGAGGGATAAAACAGTTTTTTAAAAAAAAAAAGCCAATGCAAAACCCTATAAATAAGTAAAATAAGAATGAACTGGGTTAATTAAAAGAGTGCAAGTAAACTAATAATACAAGGAAATTATTTTAATTAAATCACACACAAAAAGGGGAACAGATAAATAAAAAATAGATAAAAATTTAAATAAAAAAACAGCAAAAACAGTTCCAAATCATTAAAAAACTGCTGTGAGCGAGATTACATTTCTGTTACTGTACGCAGCGGGGCAAAACTTGACAAAACAAATGTCACCATTCCAATGATTGTTTAACACATTATTTTGCCGGATGTTTCTCCACCGCGGCTGTCCTGCTGGAGAGGGACGCCCGGCTTAGGCTGGCTGTGCTGGGGTGGTCAAAGGGAGGATGGGGGCGGTACTGGTTCTCATAACCTAGCTCGGGTTTCCTCTCGGTTTTCCCAAAACAAGGGATGAACGTGCCTGCCAATTTTTCTTGCCGAAACTTGAACCATGAACGTTAGGGGAAATAAACTTTATAATGATGATGCGTTACAAAATTTTCAGGAACAAATGACACATTTCTTTGGTTTTAAAAAATTTTGAACAGCATTGCATTAAAAGTTCTCTTTCATCTGAAGGCCATTTGTGTGTGTGGTTGGTGTGTGTGGGTGTGTGTGTGTGGTGTGTTTTTGTGTTGTGTGTGTGTGTGTGGTGGTTTTGTGTGTGTGAATGTGGTGTGGTGGCAGCAAAGGGGGAATCTCTGGGAAGCATAGGAAGCTACAGAAACAGTCCCCGGCAGGATCAACGTCTCCTTACGGAAGAATTTACCCTCGATGGGGTCTGTTTCACGCTTTTGCAAATTGCTGTGTCTGTTTTCTGACTGTCGTATGCCAGTGTGTGTTTTATAGTATGTCCTATTTCTATTTTTGTTTTATAGTATGATGTTGCTCGTCATTTGGTTTATCTGATGTCATAATACTAGTGTGTTTTTCTAGTATGGGAGTATGTATATTTTTTCTTTCGTATTTAGCCGGAAAAAGAATTGTGTTTTTTTCAACTAAGTGTGATGCAGTGTTCTTTTTTTTTTTAAAACTCATCTCTGTGTCTATTGCAATCTCAGTTTAATGTGTTTTCCCAAAGTTTTTCAAGCCACCCAAAAATAAACCCACAACAAAAAAAGATTTGGCCTGGACAATTTTTTGAAAATCTCTACTTTGATAGGGAAGGGAAAAATTTAGTTGCCAAAAAAAAAAAAAAAAATTTTAAAAAAGGGGGGGTCTGTCTTGGGAACACGCTTTCTGTTTTTTTTTTTAGAGCAGCCACAAAAAATTTAACAAAAAAATTTAGCTGTGACTTTAAAAAAAAAAAAATAAAAAAAAATAAATCAAAAAAAAATAATGAATAAAAAAATAAATGAAGAAAAACAAAAACAAAATAAGTAAAAACAATAACTCAATAAAAAGTAAAGACTAAAGGGAAAAAATAAATAACCCTAAAAAAAATATTACAAACTTTTTAAAAATAAATAACTAAAAAAAAAAAAAATAAACTTGCGACAGTTCGTTTTTTTTCTTGTCATAG
>CM054143.1:4995854-5014867 GCA_028751875.1 Rapana venosa | reverse complement strand
TACCCTTAAAAAAAGAAAAAGTTGTTCTCAAACAGCTCAACAGTCACCTTCATTCCAATGATCTCCTTCCCCCTTTTCAATCTGCCTATCGCCCCAACCACAGCACCGAAACCACCCTAGTCCACACTTTAGATACACTTCTACTTGCTTCTGATGCAGGAAAAATCTCCCTCCTCACTCTTCTTGCGTTATCTGCAGCCTTCGACACTATAGATCACTCAATTCTTCTTTCTCGCCTCCAAAATACGTTTGGTATCAATGGCACTGCCCTCACCTGGTTTACTTCATACCTCACAGACAGATTCCAGAAAGTTATTGTAAACAAAATTCAATCAAAATCTGTCAAAATGGAATGTGGAGTTCCACAGGGATCAGTCCTGGGCCCCGTTCTCTTTACTCTCTACACTGCTCCACTCTCACATATAATAACAACCACCATATTGATCATCATTTCTATGCCGATGACACTCAGCTATCAGTGCAGTGATACTGTTGAAACTTGCCTTCCCTCCTGACAAATATGTCCTACTGCCTTCAAGACATTCAAAACTGGATGACTCAGAACAAGTTACAACTTAATGCCGATAAACCGAAGCCATGCTCATAGGGACCCAACATAAACTTTCCTCAACTCACAACAACATCAATACAATTCGGCAGTGCGTCAGTTCCTTTGTCCAACTCTGTGAAGTATCTAGGTGTAGTTCTTGACAACACACTCAATATGAAAAAATTCATCACCAGACCTGCCAGTCTTGCTACTATCAATTACGGCGCATAAGGGCGATTCGCAAGTATCTGTCCACTGATGCAACTTCCAAGCTTGTCACATCTCTCATTCTTTCATGTTTAGACTACTGTAATTCTCTTTTGGTTGGCCTACCAGCATCATCACTCCACTCTCTTCAACGCATACAAAATTCTGCAACTCGACTGGTCCTAAGGAAGAAAACATCCGAACACATCACTCCTCTTCTGCGATCTCTTCACTGGCTTGCAGTCTCACAAAGACTGAAGTATAAGATCAATACGCTCTGTTTCAAATGTCTCCACAAATCTGCACCGTCTTATCTTTGTAACTGTCTTCACCTGTACTCTTCATCCCGTTCCCTTCATTCAGCCGCAGATACTTTGTGCTTTCGAACACCCAGATTCAAACAAACCACTGTTGGCGGTCGATCTTTCTCTGTTTCTGGTCCGTCCATCTGGAATGACCTCCCTCTTTCACTTCGCCAAAAACCTTTACTTGATACCTTCAAATCCAGCCTCAAAACACACTTATTTCCTACCTGACACTTCCCCCCTCATATCCGTCTCTACTTTTCAACAGCATTCTTCATCTCCTAAGTGTGTTCGCGGTGTGTGTGTGTGTGTGTGTGTGTGTGTGTGTGTGTGTGTGTGTGTGTGTGTGTGTGTGTGTGTGTGTGTGTGTGTGTGTACATACACGTGCATAAATTTGAAATATGTTCTTTATTATATTTGAGGAAAGTTGCATGCGCGTAAATGATTTGAATGCAAGCGCTTCGATTTGTTTGTTTTACAAGATTTGGCGCTATATAAATTCCATATATTATTATTATTATTAAGACAGAACAAATCATGGATGTACAACATCAGAGAATGGACCAGGATGAATGACTCGGCACTACTGCGCAGAGCCGAGGACCGAGATGGATGGAGGAGGCTTACCACGGCATCGTCTTTCGTGTCTCCCCCACGACCGCCAAGGTCACGGGTCTGATGATGATGACGACTACTACTACTACTACTACTACTACTACTACTACTACTACTACTACTACTACTACTACTACTACTACTACTACTACTACTCCTGCTGCTGCTGCTGCTGCTGCTGCTGCTGCTGCTGCTGCTGCTGCTGCTGCTGCTACTACTACTACTACTTTTACTACTACTACTGCTGCTGCTGCTGCTACTTCTACTACTACTAGTACTACTACTACTACTACTACTACTACTACTACTATTGATGATGATGAGGAGGAGGAGGAGGATATTAATACTAATAATACTAATGCTAGTAATACTAATAGTGCTGCGTGCTGCTGCTGCTGCTGCTACTACTACTACTACTATTACTCCTGCTGCTGTTGTTGCTGCTACTGCTGCTGCTGCCGCCGCCGCCGCCGCTGCTGCTGCTGCTGCTGCTCCTGCTGCTGCTGCCGCTGATGATGATGATGATGATGATGATGATGATGATGATGATGATGATGATGATGATGATGATGGTGGTGGTGGTGGTGGTGGTGATAGGGACAAGAAGAAGAAGAAAAAGAAGTAGTTGAAGAAGAAGAACAACAACGACAACAAAACAACGAAAAAATAGAATGTATACAGCACTATATATTGCGAAACCAAAAAAAAAAACACTCAAAAATTTTTCCCTTAAAGGGGTTTTTAAAAGCTGTTTGAAACATACTCTGAAGCAACATTAAGGTTAAATTTGCATTAAAAAAACATTTAAAAGTTATCATGATTACCATTAAGCCCAAAAGAAAGAAACAAACTGGCCTTTTCCAATAGAAGTGAAAACAAAAAGTCCAACATTGCTTACAAAAAAACATTGACTGCATCAAATCTGTGTGACATTTTAATCCTCCATTTTTCCCCAATGTCAGCCTGACAAACAACCAAACCCTTAACACCTTTCTGCTATCCTCCCGAAATTTATGAGGAAAAAACGAAAAGGGGGTCCACTTCTGCGTACTTACTTGGACTCTTGAATATCATCTATAATTTCCACCTACGCTGAAAGACTTGCTAGATAGTTATGTCGGGGGGTTACTGTAAAAAGTAACAATCAATGTAAAATAAAATTAAAATTTTTCAGTTCATTATAAAAAGGGTTCCAAATGCCCCAAACTACAAATAGTCACATTGGCATTGTATCTTTACCCAGTTTTCTGAGAAAAAAAAAATTGTTGCAAAATAAAAAAAGATTTAAACTCTGGGGCCCATAGAAGCCCAATTTGAAAATAAAAGAAAAAATAAAAAAAAGAAAATGTAGCAAGCAACAGAACTAAAAAAGGGAAACCCGGAAAAGGTGTCCTATAACCTGTAAGGCCCAAGGGGAGCGAGCCATCGGGACCCCCTCGCTTCTAAAGGAGCAACAAAATTAAAGGGGTTTGGCCCCCCTTTTCCCCCTTGCTTACTCTTTTTCCCTTTCCCCCCTGACCCTAAAAAGGTGGGAAACCAATTTACAGCGGGTGAACTTAGGGACGAAACGAAGCCAAGGCGTACAAACGGTCACCTATCCAATTGGTATCCACCCCAAAAATTTTTTTAACTTTTGGAATTGGGAGAGGGAGTGCTCTGAACCAAAAAACCTACCCGCCCCCAAAGGGAAAAACTAACAAAAGCTGCGGAGAAGGCTAAAAGCCCTTTTTTTGCCTTCCTTGTGCTTGTTTTTAAGCAATATCATTTTCAAAAAATTCCCAAAAGGGTTTTGGATAAAGTTTGTAACTGTGCAAAATGAACAGCCCACCCAACGGGTCCAATTACAATGATAAAAAAAATTTCTACCAAAAGGTTTGAAAAGCAGAGACTTTGCCAATATTTTTGGGCCCAAAAACGGGACTCTAATAAGCCCCTTTTTCCCGATCCTCCCCCCCCCCCCCCCCCCTCAAACAATCTGTTTTTTATTTGGGCCTTACTGTCGAATAATCAAAACTGCAAAAACTTTCTCTCGTAATAAAAACCCTGTTTTATTTGGCCCTGATTCATTCCAACAAAAATTTTAAAAACAATTTCCCAAAAACAAACCCTTTTGAATAAGGTCTTAAAATGATTTAACCCAAAAGTTTAAAAAACATTTTATATAATTCCCAAACCTTTTTCATAGCCCAGTCGTTGCCCAAACACGGTTACCCATCGCCACAGCCCCCTTTAACAGTCAGTTCCTCAGTCACTGATGGGGGAAAACCTGGGTCTGCTCAGAAAAATCGTCGGCGGGTTCGGGCTGCTTTAAAGCATTGCCTTTGCATGAGCTTTTCCAGCTGTTTTTTTCAATCTTTTAAACCACCAACGCGGGAAAAAACTGTCTGTCTCAACTTGGTCATTTTCCGGGGCTTGTTTCAATACCCCAAAAATTTTTTTCCCGGGAAAAAGACTCCCCCCAAAATTTAGGCGAGGACAAAAACACCAAAACAGACTTTTTTACTTTTCACAAAACAAGCAAAACCCTTTGCTCCCTGTTTTGCAGTGTTACTGTGTTACCCCATGGCTGACTTGAATTTTTAAAACACTTAAACCCTGAAGGAAGCCTACATAAGCAGCAAATCTGCAACACACCACTCTGTAGCTTTCCACAAGGAAACCCATGGGTTCCTTAATTTATTTTGCTTTATATAAAACCGGGGTGTTGTCCTGCCCCCCCCAAAAAGAATAAAAATATCATGGACCCCTTTCACCTTGACTTCACCCGGGAATGACACAGTCCCCTCCTTGAAAAAGGGGAGAGACTAAACAAACAGACAGAAACAGACGAAAAAGACAACAGCCCGAAAAAGAGAGAGAGAAGATTTTATTCTTTTATTATTTAAAGGAAAAATGGAATAAGCATTAAAGGTTCTTTTTTCTTTCTGGGCCCCTGGAAAAGCAGTTTTGAAAATTTTTTCATCCATTCCACCGGTTTCAAAAAAGGCCTACCTTCCAAAAAGGGGGAAAGGGGTTTTTAAAATGTGGGCCCAAGATGTTCTGGGTGCGTTCGCACAGGGGGCCCCTCGGTTTATAGTCTCTTTAAAATAAATTTTAGGGAGAGGGGAGTCGGCGCGGGAATGTTAACTCCTGGATCAAAATCCTCTTAAACAAGAATCGAACCCGGGTCAGCAAAAATCATGAATACATCCCCAAAACCACTGGGCCTACCCCTGCCCCCCCCAAAGAGAGCAAGAGAAAAGAGAGGGGAAGAAAAGAGAGAGAGAGAGGGGGGGTGGGGAACGTTTTGGGCTTTTAACCAGTTTAAATGGCCTTGCCCCTTTGGGGCCCTATTGCAGGGGGGGTTTAAAACACGTAATTTTTTTTGAAAAATACAAAAAGAAACAAAAAAAATTAAAACATATGCACTTAACCAAAGGAAAGACAAGATCCTCAAAAAGGGTTTTTGAATTTTTAAGCCGGGCTTAAGCTCTTTAAAAAAAACAGAACGAAAAAGTAATGTCAATAAACAAAAATAAACAAAAAAAAACAACAAATAAGAAAAGGGACATTCAAAAAAGAAAATAATTTTTACCATCCAATCAAATTCTAAGGGAAAATTTTCCCAAAAAGATTCTTTTTGGAGTTTTCAACATATATTAAAACGGTCTTTTAAATTTTCTCAAAATATTTAAAAAAAGTTTTGGGGTTTTTTTTGTGATTGTGGTACTTTTTGTTCTTCAGCAATAAACTGTGTACCATATTTGTTTAAATATCCCTCATCTGAGAAAGACAAAAATATCTTTGCTTTCAGAAATTTTTTTAAATTTTTAAAAAAACAATTTTTTACGTATGGGAACATAGCTTGACTCTGCATAAAAAATTTTACTTCATCATCAAAATATACCCCCACATAAAAACATGGAGACTGGTGAACCTCTCAGGGTTAAACCCTTTTTTTTTTTTGCATTGAAACCCAAAGGTTTTTTTAAAAAAAAATCTATCATAATGTAGTTGGAAAACCAAATTTTCTTTAAAACCCCTTCCCCAAAAATATTTTGCAGCCTGAAAACCCGGGTTTAAAGAAAAGTAAAACATATTTAACTTTAAATTTTTAAATAATTTTGGTGCCCCAAAATTTTTTTGAAAAAAAAAATGAGTTTTCCTTTAGACTAAAAAAAAAAAGTATGCTTTCTGCTTACTTCCTGAGACAACCCCATGGATTCCAAAATCATCTTTTGAAACCCCCCCTTAAAAAAAAAAATTTTATCCCCAATATTTTTTTCTTTTCCCCAAATCTATTTGAAAAAAACCATCATGTCATAGGATTTTCCTGCATAAGCCCGACTGCAAAGTGTCAGTATTTTTGCCATACCCTGATACATTAAAAAAGCGTTCTGATGTATAAAGGGTATCTTCCTTTTTCCCATATAGTACAGCATTTGACAATGGGTAAAACTAACTTCCTCCCTCTCTCCCCTCTCCCTTCCCCCTCCCCTCTCCCAAACTCTCTTTTCCTCCCCTCTCCCCTCTCCTCTCCTCTCCCCCTTTCCTAACAAACACACCCCACACACACACACACACACACAAAACCCAACAACACACACACACACACACCACACCAACAAAACACACACACACAACAACCAGAAAACATCTTGCACACCCTTTAAAAAAACCCCTTCAACTTTCGGGAAAAATAGGCCCTTGTGTGCTGTTTGGGGAAAGGAAGAAGAAGAATTGGGAAAGGAAAAAAGAAGAATTGAAAAGAAAAAGAAGAATTGCAAAAAAGGAAAAAGAAGAATTGCAAAGAAGAATTTCAAAAAGAAGAAAAGAAGAAGAAGAAAAGAAAAAAAAAGAAAAAAGAAAAGAAGAAGAAGAAAAGAAGAAGAAGAAGAAAAAAGAAAAAGAAGAAGAAGAAGAAGAAGAAGAAAAGAAGAAAAAGAACAACCCAAAAACAACAACAACAACAACAACAAGAACAAGAAGAAAAAAGCTTGCCAGAGGGGCAGAGAGAGGGGGGAGGAAATAGAAAAGATAGATAGATAGATAGAAGAAAAGTTTTGATAGATAAATAGAAAGATAGATAGATAAAGATAGTTATATAGATAAAAATAATAGATAGATAATAGAAAGATAGATAGATAATAGATAGATAGATAGAAGAAAAATAATAGATGAAAGATAGATAGTCCCTGATTAGTGGGCTTCACCCAAAAAAAGGGAAAAATTTTTACTACAAAAAACAACTGAATTTTTTTAAAAATTTTAAAATTTTTAAATATACATAATCCCAACTGACTTTAAACTTTTAAAATTTTGAGAGATACAAACGATTTTTTTTTTGAAACAATATGTACATTTAAAAAACAATAATTCTCAAATAAATCAAACATTAAAATGAAAACTGAAAACACTGATTATAAATAGGGAATAAAGGATAAAGTAAAATAGAGGGGAACACAAGAAGCAAGAGAGAGAGAGAAAAAGAGAAAAGAGAGAGAGAGAGAGAGAAGAGGAGAGAGAAAAGAGAGAGAGAGAGAGAGAGAGAAAAAGAGAGAGAGAGAGAGAAAAGAAGAGAGGAGAGAGAGAGAGAGAGAGAAGAGAGAGAGAGAGGAAAAGGGGAGAAGGAGAGAGAGCATTTTTCCCAAATTACAACAACACAAAAAAAACCAGAATAAAATTCGTTAAAAAAATCCCCCTCTAAAACCCATTTTAAAAATATAAATATTAAAATATCTAACAATAAAGATATCAAGTTTAAATTCAAAACGTGGGGGAGCTTGATATAAAACAGTTTTAACAGCCCCACCAACAACCCCATTTCAACCCAAATTTTTTGTTTTGGATAATTATTTTAAAAATCACTTTTTTAAAAATTTCCCCAAAAGGGATTGGGATATTTATTGAAGATGGGGAACAATATTGTAAGCTTCTTGTACGAAAATAACATAAAACCTATAAAATGTAAAACCAAACCCGTATATAAAAATAAAAACATTTCCTATATTTAAAAGGAAAACCAGAGAAGGGGGAGAGAGAGAGAGTACATTTTCCCGGTTTTTGTGATCAACTAGAAAATGGCATTAAAAAAAAACACCCACAAAAAAACCTCTCCCCCAGCAACCAATGATAAACCCCCCAAAATGTTTTGCATGCAAAGAAACCCCCCCCATACAAAAATATGTCAAAAAAAATTAAAAACAAAAAAAATTTAAAAAAATTCCCAATTTTAGTAAAATGCATTCCTTTTTTTATAAAAGTTAAAAAAAATTTTTATGATTTAGAACAAAAAACAGTAAACATTTCCAAATTTCAAAAAAACAGAATTTAAATACATTTGTAAACGGGTTTTTAAATTTTAAAAAGAATGGAGGGGAGGGGGGGAAAGAGAGAGAGAGAGAGAGAAGAGAAAAGAGAGAGGAGAGGAGAGAGAGAGAGAGAAGAGAAGGGGGGGGGGGTGGAGAGGGGGCAAGACAGACAGATAGGCAGAGCCCAAAAGTCATTTTTTTTTTGTATGATTATCCCGGGTAATATGTTTTTCTTTTACAACACCTCTACAAGCAATCTCTGAAAAATTTCTACCATATATATAGTATTTAAAGATATTAAAAAAACAAAATATAAAATAAAGAGACATATATAAAAGCTATCAGAAATTTTAAACAAAAAAGTCTAACCTAATTGCCTTTAATTTTTGACAAAAAAAAAACATAGCAACAATTTTAGTACATAATAAAACAAAAAAAATTACACAACAAAACTACTACAAAATTCTTACTGATTATTTTTTTAGTTTTTTAAAAACCAAAAGTAAAACCCTTTCAATGCCCTAACACAATGGTTAACCCCATTGATTTTAAAAGATCAAAGGGGGCATGCTGTGGGCCATTCCTTGGGCAGAAATTATTGGCGTACCGTCAAAGTCAAGTCAAAATCAAAGTCAAAAAACATTTAAACAACCCCTGAAGGGGGAATTTTCAAAAAATGACAGGCAGATTGATACACATCAAATATATCAAAGACACAAAAGCTATATTTCATATTGGTTTTCAAATAAAATGTCACGAACACACACACACATCAACACACACGCGCGCATGCGCACACACACGCAAACACACGCACGCACGCACGCACACACATCAATTGTGAACACAATTTTAAACCCATTGACTAGAAGACATAAAAACTTATTTTTACGCACGCATATACGCAGCACGTACACACGCACGTACATGTGTGTGCGAACACGCCCACGCACACCCACACCATACACCAATATATGAATTCAATGTTTTAAGACCGTTGACTAGAAGACAGACCTATTTCACACACTCACGCACCCACCCACACATAATTATGTATTGACTACACTCGTAACAATGACAATCAGGCAGATAATTCAGAGAAATGTAAAAACTAGGTAGTCAACATCATTGTGAATTCAGAATTCGAATGCTTACTGGCACAAAAGAATTTCTTTTTCTGTTAGTTTTGCTGATGGGACACTGAAAACGGGAACGGCGTTTCCGAAGCAACATTTGAAATTCTGGAAACAAAGCATGGGAAGGATCAAGCCAAAATGCTGGGCTGCTTTGCGTACAAGCTGCTGCTTGCAGAAACGACATGAGATCTCTTTGTTTCTTTACCAATTTTTGTGACAGATTCTTACAATTCTCTGCAGGCCATCTTGTTTTTAACACTTAAGGTTTATTGGACCACAAATGAAAGCAAAACATAAGAACACTCTCTATGTAAGACTTGAAAAACAAGAAAGATCTTTTGATCCTACAAAAAATGAGTTCATTTCCTCAGAAAATACAGACGTTTGTTGTCCTTTTTGACAATAGCGTCAGTGTTAACATCCCAGTTTTTAACTTTGGTCAAAAACAGTTTCCAGATACTTATAGTTTCAAAAACGAAACCAGTTTCAACGTCTTGATTATGGAATATCCTATTCTTAGGAAAGGCCCTGTCTTCTGAAGTCGAATAGGCAGAGTCTTTAGTTTAGAAACATTTAGCTCCAGATATGCCTCGTCACACCAGTGTACAACTGGGTGAGGCTGGACCGTGGTCCAAGACTGATCCGGATAAGAGGGATAAACAGAGCACTATCGTCTGCTAACTTTTACAGAAAGGAATTTCATAGTGCTTCTGCCATCATCTGTGTATAGAATGTACAGAAGTGGTGAGAGGACCGCAGACCCAGTGGAGAACCAGTGCAGTAAATCTAATGAAGAAGATATTTTGTTGGCCAAAACACTCTGCTGTTGTTAAAAATTCAATCAGCCAATAACAAGTTGATTGTCTACCTCAAATTTGAAATTAGTTTGTTAACCAGAACGTGAGGCTGCATCTGTATTGAAGCTGAACTAAAGTCCAGCCGAACAATCCGCTGGCATGAGCGTCAGGTGGTGCCAAAGTGTTTATACAAACTTGTTCAAAATGAATATTTGGCAGCTTTCGACACCCCTTCGAGACCTGTATGCAAATTGCAGTGGGTCAAGGTCTATCTCTGATAGCAGAAAGAATGAAGATTTTACGATCTTTCTAAGCGTTTTCTCACAAGAAGATGTGAAGCTACAGTCTAAAATCGTAAGGCCGAAAGATTGGGTTTCTTTGAAGAGGTATTAACATTGGAAGTTTTCCAAATAACGGGAATCTGACAAGTATCCAGTGTGGCCTGGAACAGTGTGAAGACACTGGGCAAGAAGCTCAGTAGCGCAGAATTTCAGGGTTTCTTCCACATATTACCATCTGTCCGGAGTTGTGTTAATATTATTGCCTTTAAGTGCTTACAGATAATTTCTTCATCAACAATGACGCTATTCTCAGAAACTAGGGTATTGCTTCAATCCCCCCCATTTAATTCATCTGAGAAATCATGCTTTCAACGAGTAAAAAAGCTTTAGATGGATCTGTAAGTTTATCCACATACTCCTGCTAACTGATCTTGACCTATGTTGGACTACCCTACCATATTTACTGCAGACTATTTTTGATACCCTGCCATGCAAAGCACGAAATTGTTTCCCATGCCAAACTTGTCTTCTATCTTATTTTATATATATGTCTGGCCCGTGCAATCACAGCTTGACACTTATTTACTTCCTTCTTTTGTTGTTCTGTGCCTGTGTAAAATACTACATTCTTTTTGTTTAAATCACGTTTCAGATCCTTTTGTACCCAAGGCTTGTATTGGGGTAAAGTGTTATCTCCTTAGTTGGAATGACAACAACTAACAAAAAATGAAATATTTATAGAACAAATAACATCAGTGAGCTTCATTCAGAGCTGAACACACATCATTAAACATATCCAGTCAGTGCAATCAAAGCAGCCTTGCAGACTAGCTCTAATATCAGCAGTCCATATTTTTGTGGTCCTG
This sequence comes from Rapana venosa, assembly GCA_028751875.1. NCBI lineage: Eukaryota > Metazoa > Mollusca > Gastropoda > Neogastropoda > Muricidae > Rapana > Rapana venosa. Next base: position 5,003,820 of record CM054143.1, on the reverse strand, counting down.
ACTAGGGGTGAAGGTGCCGAAACACGACTGTTACAATGGGTGCAAGACGAACGCAGGTTGTGGTCGATGAACCCAGGGAGGCAAAAGCAAACGTTCTATAGGCGCCTGCTAAGTCCCGTAGCACAAGTCAAGGTCTTGTTTTTTTCTTCTGTAGTGCAGGTCAACATACTGTTTCAAGTCTTCAGTAGTTTAGTAAGGAACAGTTTTATTGGAAATCACGCCAGGATAAACCTTAGGGCATCAGGGGATATAGAACGAGCACATGAGGTGATCTAATATTATGTTCAGTTGCTCTAGCTGCTCTTAGCTTTGGGTGTATTTAAACTAAAGTAAAAAATATTGCGGAATTCCCGTGGTAAGTAAAAAGGCCGGAGCGAATAGAGAGCAGTTCAATGTCCTCCATGGATACGTAGTTCTAATTTTAACATCACCACACAACCGCTCTTTGATGTAGAAGCACAAACCTCCGCCATGTGCCTTATCCCTGTTTGCGTGTGGTTCTCTGTCAAGCCGAATGGGTTGACCAAAGCTATTGAAGGTTCGCAGTTCGGTAACGGCGGGACTCACCAGGTTTCGGTAAAGCAAGAATTCCGGCTTAGTTATACTGAGGTAAGGTATTGATGTTAGCTTGAAGCATCGTCGGTATTTGAGCGTAGGGACTGGACATTGGAACAGGAGCACGGTGTAGCAAGTTTTCGATTATTCAATTTATTGAGTCTTTTGTCTCACCCACCTTTCCTTCCTTGCTTCTTTTCTTGTGTTCTTCCAAGTTTTATCGTTGTTATTTGCTGATGGTAAAATATCACATGGAAAGTTGTAGTCTTGGCCTTCTGCTAACACACTGGCTGATTCCCTCAGGCTAAGGAGAAATTCTCGAGTGTATGACGACGGGCCATGGCTGTTGTCATTAGGCGCGCCTTGCACACAGTCAGATGATGCTATGAGAAAGCAGACTAAAAGAGTGGAAAGAGAACTGTTGTGTTAGCATATCAGTTAGTACTTTTGAGGTGGATATACATAAATTCTTGAAAGCTTCTTTACTCTGGGATGTTTTCACCTATATTGGTAGCATGTTCCAGAGTAGGCTACCTGAGTATGTGAGGCTTGATTTATAGAGGTTAATTCTAGGTATTGGTAATTGAATTTTGGTAGGATATCGGGAAGTCAATTGGAATTTAGATTGGAGCAATTAGTGGACTAACCCTCATAACGTTATGCATAAACATTCCTTTATTCGGGGTAAACAATTTTTAAAGAAAAATCTCAAGTTTTGTTAGTCGGGGTAGGGTTTTAAAGGGTAAAGTTTTTTAAGGGGGACTGCTTTGAGTGCCGTTTGTAAGGGCTATTGGGGGTTTTTGGGGGTTTTGGGATACTGTGTAAAAAAGGGGCAGAGAATTTTTGTTAAAGATTAAATGAAAGATTTTAAAAAATAGTTTTTGGCATTTTGCTGATAAAGTTTTTGTTTTTTGCATGTTGGATACGGTTTGGGCTGTTTTGCACAATTTATTTTATTTGTCCCTTTCACGACAGGTTTTTGCAATCAAAATTCCAAAGTTTTATGGTTTTAAAATTCTCAATGATCTGAATTTGGGGGAAGTTAGTTTCATTTTTTGCTCTTTTGTTTGGGAAATAAAAGGCTTTGGTCTTTTGAGGGTTAAGTGACTTTGGGGTTATAACTGAACATTTCTTAGAGAATCAATGCACTTTGAAATTTGGGTGATATTCTTCAAGACTGGTGTGATTATAAATTGTAGTGTCATCAAAAAAAGTTCACATGATCATTAATAAAGCAAGGAGTCAAAAAACATTTTGGGGAAAAAAAAAAGGGGGCCCAAAAACGCCATTGTGGTACCCAATATTCTACGGGAAGTGTCCCAAAATTTTGTGTTATTGATAAAGTTTTATTGTTGTTATTTGCAGGAAGTTAATTAATTCAGACGTTTTAGTTTTAAACCATATTTTAACGATTTTTTTGGGTTTACATTTTGGGTCAATTACATAATGCTTTGGCAAAGTCAAAAAGAGGGCCCAAATTTTTTTTTTCTTTTATATTATTTCCAAAGTTTTTTAAAATGTTTTTAAAGAGTGTGGGGAAAATAATGTTTTTTCCTAAACCCCTGAGGGTTATAAATTTAAAAAAGACTGTAGTGTTCAGTTTTGGGCAAAGATGTTTGTGCACATGTTTTTCAAGAGGGGGATAAATTGAAATATAAATTTAGTTTATATTCATGGCTGAAGAGTCCCCAGACTTTAAAATGGAATAATTTGGCCAGTTTGAATGTGAGGGGAAAGAAGCAATTGAGGGGAGAGGGAGGGGGGGGGGGGGGAGGGAAATCCCTGTTGATTCTGAATAAAGGTTGTACAAAAGCATCCACAAAAAACCTTCTCTCACCTTTTTTATGCAACTTTTAAAAATAAAAAAACCAAGATTGCTGCAAGGAACATTGATACAAAAATATGTAAAAATTTAAAGATAAAACAAATTCCCAAAATTTCCAATTTGTGTAAAAATCAATTATTTGTAAGCCCCGGGGTTTTTGTTGCATAGTGCTATCTCGCAATAACAAAATAAACAACCAAAATATCGGGAAACATTTGAGCCCCGGCAAAATTTTTTCATTTAATGTCTGCTGCTTTTTAAAAAAATTTAAAAAACTGGGGGGGTTTAAAACATCCCTGTCTTACCCTTGGGGGTTGAAAATTATTTAAAATCAGAATTTGCTTTTAAAAATGTTGTTTGGGACTTATCATGGGTCAAATGAGCACAAAAAAAAACCCTTTCCCCCCGAAAAACATTGGTTTTTGTTTACCTAATAACCTGCATGTTTAAAACTTATCAAAGTCCTTTTTAAAAATTAAAAGGATACTCAGTTTTTTTTTTTTTTAGCCATATAGTTCTGTCTAATGGTATCCCAAATAAAGATTGATCAATTTTAAAATGGTTTGAGGGATAAACACAAAACTTTTTAAAATTGTTATTTTTCTAACTCAAGCAATAAAATGGAGTTAACATTTAGATCTTCTAAAAAGAGACACTCCTCAGGATCCCCTTTCTATATGAGAGATGATTGGGCTTTGGAAATTTTGGGGTTTATATGCCTTGGTCAAATTCATGAAATTTTTTTCCCCTGAAACATTTATTTTAAATTTAATAATAATTTAAATAATAAAATAAAAAAGGAATTTATTGTGTTATATCTTGCAAGACAAAAAAACCCCTTTGGGACTTAATCATTCAAAACAGTCATACAACCATAACAAGTAAAGTTCCATAAAGTCCAAATGCCCAAAAACACACACACACCAACACCAGGTCCCACCCCCTGGCGGGGAAATAGAATCTTGGCTGTTGAAGGCAAAAAAAAAATATGGATAAAAGGGAGGGAAAATCTTGGGTTTGAAATAAATTTGTTTGAGATGGATTTAAAAAAGTGTATAAGAAGGTTTTGGTGGAGGGAGAGGGAGACATTCCAACTGGCCCAAAAATTGGAAGAGCGAGGGCCCGAGGGGTTTGGGTTGAATCTAGGTTTTCAAAGGAAAAAGGATCGATAAAGGGGGAGGAACGGAAGGGTGTACAGGTGAAGACTTTTAAAGAGGTGGTGGTGTGTTTGTGGAATTTTTGAAACAGAGGGTAACTTATTTTAACTCTTGTGGCACAGGCAGGCAGTGGAGGATTGAAGAGTGGGGTAATATGCTCAGTTTTTTCTTTATGGGGATTAGACGACTGGGGGTTTTTGTATCTTTAAAGGGAGTGGATTGATGATGCTGGGCAGACCCCCACAGAGAGTTAAATTTGTCCAGAGGAAAAGAATGAGAGACGCAACAAGTTTGGATGTTGAGTGGAGGATTTTTTCGAATTCCCCTAATACCCGAAATTGATATAGCAGGATGGCAGGTCTGAGTGAAATTTTGCAAAAGAGGGTGTTGTCAATAATGCCCTAGATACTTCCAGCTTGGTAAAGGGATGATGCATTCCCAAGTTGTATTGAAGTGTTGGATGAAAGAGTTTTGTGTTTGGCCCCTAAAGCGGGGTTTCTGTTTTTTTTGCTTTAGCGTAATTTTCTGTATCATCAATTTTTGGATATTTGAAAGCATTGGGCCATATTTGTAAGAGAGAAGGCAGATTTTGGAGTGTTTTGCTTAAATCTGGGTCATCTGCATAAAATGAGGTTATTTGGCGGTTAATTATATGTGACAGTGGGCATTAGGGGGTGAAAGAAAAGGGCCCGAAAGTCCCGTGGAAATTCCCCTTCCCAAACTTGCAGGTACGCTGAATTTGTTTTCGTGACTGTCTGGGGTCTCTAAGGTTTAACTAAACCAGGTAAGGGCTGTCCATAACACCAAAAGTTTTTTGAAAGGGGGGGGAAGAAAGAGGGGTGGGAAGGGCAGGAAGTAAGTAGAAAGAGAGAGACCCTGAGAAAAAAGGAGTAAAAAAAGGAAAATTTTTTAAAGGGGGGAAAGGGAGGGAAAAATGCGGTTTTTAAAACCAAAAAATTGAGAAAAGCTTATACAATTAGTTTTTTGGGGAGTTTGAGGAGAGAGAGAGGAGAGAAAAGAGGAGAGAGAAGGAGGGGAGAAGAGAGGAGAAGAAAGGGGAGAGGAAAGGGGGAGACGGAAGGAGAAGAGAGAGGAGGAAGAAAGAAAGAAAGAAAAGGGAAACAAAATTTTTTGAAGAAAAAAATGTGGGAAAATTTAAAAAAAAAGCGAAAAAGGAAATAAGAAAAGAAAGAGGGAAAAGGGAAATTCAAAATAAATTAAAAGGGTTTTGCATTAAATTTTTATCAAAAATTAAATTTAAACGAAATTTTAAAAAAATCCCCAAAAAACACACCAAAAAAAAAAAAAGTCATGTTCCTTGCAAATCACAACAGGGTGGGACAAAAAAAACGACCAACCCACACCTCACATTCAAAATAAGGCAATTTAGCCAACACCTGGTATTCTACAAAAAAATGGGAAAAAAAAAAGTGTTAAAATTTAAAAAAGGGTATATCAGTTAACTGCAAAATTTTTTTTTTAAAAAACTTTCCCCAAGCAAGGGGGATAAATTTTGCAAGTGATTTTTTAGAAATTCCTATATCTTTGATCAAGGAATGCTAACTTTTTAATTTTTTCTAATTTTTGAGATTTTTTCATAGATTGGAGCATTTCTACGGATTCATCATACAAATTTCAATTTAAAAAAAAAAAAAGTTTAATTTCAGTATGCATGCCACACAGGGGGCATGGGAACTGTGCAGTGTGCATGGAAAAAAACCCTGTTTTTCAGCATTTAGGGCCCAAATTCTTAAAACTAGCAAAGTACTCCTATGCCTTTCTGTGTTACGACTGTAAAATACTTTTTTTGTTTTTAAAAAAAGGGGAAAGTAAACCCGTTAACTTTCTGATTCTCTATGCAAGCATGCCCGTCTTGTTTTAGGGGAAACTATCGTTCTGTCTTTAAAAAATTCCCCCAAAAATCCCCTTCTTAAAACCAACTCCGGCACATCCCCAAAAATACCCAAAACCATGCGTTGTTAGTAATTGCTTAAAAAAAATGCCCGTTTTTTGTTTCCCTGCCCTTTAGTTGGATCCAACAGCATCTCTTTTACTTTTCTGCACAATCTTTACATAAAAAGTGGTTTAAATTTTAACCAATACTTAATACATTCCCTTCAGATTTATAAATAGAGGGTAGCGGCCATTTTCACCAATAACATTTTTAGACGGGGTCTGGGCTGAAGGGAAACGTTTCCCTTTCATGGTGTGCCCCCGTTTTTCCCTTTTGTTATTTAAAAAATAATCTCAAAAATTTTATCCATAGGCTCGATTTGAGAATCAAAAAGGTCGAAAATTGCAAAAAAAGAGAGTTTTTAGTTTTTTATTAAAAACCTGAGAATTGTCATAGTTCCCTTTTCCCTTTTGGCAATTTTCCTCCATGCATTTTTGAAACTTTGTTTTGTTGTGAAAATAAGGCCAATTATTTTTTAAAGTTTGTTACATTAATTTCAGTATTACCATAGAACCCCCTTTCTCCCTCTGAAAAAGACATGCTCTCTTTGGAAAAGCCATTTTCATTCGTCTTTTTAAGTTAAACAGACGATTAACCTATCGCTTAATTTTAAAGTTTTTTTAATGGTTTTGCAGCCCTAAAAAATTTTGACTTAGTATAAGTCTCAGCGAATAGTAACGGAGTATTTTTCACCCCCAGGATTAAATTTTAGCCTGTCTTCCTTTTTTTTTAATTTATAGCTAACTATTAATAAGAACGAGAACAGCATGAGAATAAAAGACACCTTTGCTTAACTCCCTTGGGCATTCAAAAACATTGAAACATATACTTGTTAAGCACACATGCTTCACAGGAACGTAAACACCTTTCGGGCATAAAAATACATTTTCCATTTACTCCATTATAGCATAATATATTCCCCCAAAGGGCATTTCTATCAAATTTATTAAATGCTTTTCGAAAGTCGACAAAAAAGCAACATAAGTTTTGTTTTTTTTTGAAAATATTTTTGGGCTAAAGCATTAATGAAAAAATATTCTTTGTACTAAAACCCCATGAAATCCTGCTTGTTCTTTTTTATCTTTTCTTCTTCTTTGCCCATTTTGTAAGCGTCTATTCAGCATAGTGTTATCTTTACCCTTAATACTTTTTTGTGCAATGCCCCAAATTTTTATTGGGTTATTAACACTCCTTTTTATGTTTGGAATGATTACAGATTTGGCCCAGTTAAGGGGGGAAAGGGCAAATTTTTCTCGAGGCAAATTTTACCCCGAGAAGCTGAAGGGCCCCCGAGGTATTAGAAATTTTTCAAGCAATGATAGTGAAAAAATTTCAGCAATCACTGTGATAGATCAGAAAAGTACACGCTATGTTTTAAATAAAACCGTGACTGAAACAGCAAGCGAGTTCTTGGAAACACCCACAGTCAAAAAACCATGGGGACCCTAACATCCCACAACTAGCGCAAGCGTAGAGAGTTGAAGAAAAAGAAAAAAGAAACAAAGAAAACAAACAATATAGGGCAGTCAACAAAAGAATCAGGAATCATGCTTTTGGGCAAAAAGAAATGGATCGGGAACGTGCCCAAGACATTGAAAAGAACTCAAGAAAAACAATCAAGAAAGCATATCGTGGTGAAGACCACTAGCACAAAAAAGGGAAAAAGGGTTTTAAAAATCCCGACAAAAATGGGAAAAGGTCTCACTGAGCCAGGTATTTTGAACAGATGGACGAAACTGCTCCCATGTATAAAAATATAGAACCGCGGAGATCCGATGTCCTTAATGTACCCCAAAAAAGACACAGACGTCACCCTATCCCCCGAGAAGAAGTGGGAAAAACCCGTCAGATCGCTGAAAAAGGGAAAATCAGCAGGGGCTGAAACATTCAGCTGGCTGGTTAAGTGGGGGGAAACATGTCAGCGCCCTACTAAAACTGCAAAAGATTGGGAGACATTTAAAAAGGCCAACACCTGGGCACAGTCACTATCTACCCTCCCCCAAAAAAGGAAAAAAACTACAACAAAGCCATAAATTTCGCACAATCGCCTCTATGCCCCCCAAGCAAGGTCATGCTGCAGATATTTTAATAGACTGGCCACAAGCAAGACATCATTGTGAGAACAAACGGTTTTGAGCAGGGCCCACAAAAGAACAGATATTCAACCCCAGTATATGGGCGTTCTTCAACATCAAAAGACCTTTTTTAAAAATTTATCGATTTTAAGAAGGCATTTGACAGGGTGTGGCATGAGCTTTGTGGGGAAACCCGATTTGTACGCACAATGCAAACCCGACGAGTCATCAAAAAGCGTACAGGGGGCCACCAGTGCAGGTACTACAACAAAACATTGGGAGTGGTTTCGAACAACAGTTGGAGTAAGGGGGAGGGGGTTCACTCTCACCCCTCTTTTCAAAAATTCTTCCTTTAGAGAATCATGGTGATGCCTGGGCACATAAAAGGGTCAGTCGTTGG
>CM054143.1:4957194-4995354 GCA_028751875.1 Rapana venosa | reverse complement strand
TGTGCGTGAGTGTGTGTGTGTGTTTGTCGTGTGTGTGTGAGTGAGTTGTGTGAGTGTGTGTTGTGTGTGTGTTGTGTGTGTGTGTGTGTGTGTGTGTGTGTGTGTGTGTGTGTCGTATGTGTGTGTTGTGTGAAGGTGATGGGGCATGTCTTACATGTATGTAAACCTGGCAAAAGGATCCTTAGTTTGACCGTAGTTTTTATTATGGTAATGATTGTTTGTTGATGGTGTCTGTTATAATGCAGTTTGCAATTCTGTTGAATGGCCACTGTATTTCTAATGTCGTATTGTCTAGTGTTGTGTGTTTCTGTTGAAGAGTGATGTTGTTGTGTGTTTTTTAGTTGATGTCATTTAGGCTATTTTCGCTATTTTTAGTAAGATGTTTTGCGTTGTCTTTTGTGTGTTTTCTAGTCCTACGTCGTAATTTTAGTGTGTGTTTTCTTGTTGATGTCGTGGATGTCTATTGCGTTTCGGCTAAATTGATGTCAGTGAATTGGTGTTTAGAATATAGCGACTGCTTATAAGTGAAAGTTTCAGGTCGAAGTGTGCAGTTGTTTTGTTCCGTTTGTTACAAAACCTCTAGGCCATCCATTGACCATGAGTGGTTGTATGGGTGGTAGTCTTTTGGATGAGATGGAAACCGAGATCGGTTGTTGTTCTACAAAAATTCATGAGATGACTGCACATAAAAAGATCATTGGCACTGGAATGTAGGACACTAAGAGCTGCAGGCAAAGTGGAAGAACTGGGACACAGAGATGTGCAGTTTCTATGGCAATTCCTTGGGCCTGGAAGTAGGTGGAAAAACATGGTAGAAAAACGACCAGAAGGACACAATTATACTCTAGTGGAACACAGGATAACATGAAAACGGCGTGGGGTTTCAGTTCACAAAGAACGAGGACACGTCATGAGCTGTCAGCTTAGTCCAGCTGACTTAATTACCATCGCTGAGAGAACTCGTTAAATTAATGTAGTACGGCATAGCCCCTCTCAGACTGCACAGAATGAGAGCCATAGAAGAATTTTATCACCAGCTAAATGAGGTTTGAATCAAATCCCAAGAAGGACTCTCGTGAAGGTGACTGAACGGGCAAAATAGTAGAGTTTTGTTCTTTTTTGTTTTTTTTTTTTTTTTTTTTTTTTTTTTTTTTTTGTGTAGCAGAAGATGCATGGAAGATGGGCGAGGGGAGGGCTGTTTTTTGTGGGCACATTGTAATAAACAATCAAATGTTAGAGGTTGAGACTCCTGGGTTTGCCAGTAACAACACTCAGTAGGTGAATACAACTAGGCCGCACATGAAAATCCAGAAAATGGACATGGCATAGCCCAAAATGGAGGATACCACAACCAAATAGACTATATATGGTTGGAAAAGACGGTTTCAGTTAGCGTTAATCGCCACCGACACGAAGTTTTCAGGGGGAGCAGACATTGGGAGTGATCATGATTTGTGATGTGATTTCGGATGTCTAAAGAAAATCAAAGGGAACAAACATCAGGATCAATTTGACATCGAGAAGATGAGGGGATCCCCAGAGGTATTTGACATTTTTCAAGCAGGGATGGTGGAAATTAGCGCATCACGTGATAGGAGTCAGAACTAGATACACTGACGAATAGGTTCAATACAGTGTGACTGAAACAGCAAGCGAGTTCTTGGCAAACACCGACCAGTCAAAAACCATGTACACCTAAATCTTACAACTATGCCACAAGTCTAGAGAGTTAAGAAAAAGACAAATGAAAACAAAAAGAAAGCACAAACAATATAGGGCAGTCACAAAGATTATTCAGGAAGTCCATGACGGTGGCAAAGAGAAATGGATAGGGTTGATACAGTGCCACGCATTGAACAGAACAATCATGAAAAACAATGCAAGAAAGGCATATGTGGTGAAAGACTGACTATCACAAAAGGAAAAGTTAACAAACCAGACATAAATGGGAAGTGTCTTACTGTGACCAGGATTTTATAAACAGATGGGCAGAATACTGCTCCGACCTGTATTAACTATTAGATAAAAAGGAGATCCAGAAGTCCTTAATGTTACCGCAAGCTAAGGACACAGACAGTCACCCTATCCTCCGAGAAGAGTGGAAACAGAGTCAGTCGCTGATAACGGGGAAGTCAGCAGGGTGACAACATTCAGCTGGTTGGTCAGCTGGAGGGGGAAGCTTGATCAGCTCCCTACTAAGAATCTGCAACAAGATCTGCAGACAGGAAAATGGCCAACACCACGGACACAGTCACTAATCATCACATCCCCAGAAAGGAAATCTAAACAATGTATATTACCGCACAATCAAGCTCTAGCCACATAGCAAGTCATGTGCGATACTATTGAATTAGACTGAAGCACAAGCAGAGACCATATTGCTGAGGTAAAGCTGGTTTCAGGAGGGGCGCAGCACAAACAGACATATATTCACTCAGGAATACTATTTGAGCGGTCTTCAACATCACAAGACCTTTACCCACGTATTTATCGATTTTAAGAAGCATTTGACAGGGTGTGGGCATGCGCTATGTGGGCAACATGAATTTGTACAGCTCAAAGCAAACCTGATCAGAGTATAAACAGCCGAACAGCGAAGGCCCAGTGCAGTGTACTACAACAACACATTGGAAGATGGGTTCGAACAACGTAGGGGTAAGGCAGGCTGTCTACTCTCACCCACTCTTTTCAACATCTTCCTTGAGAGAAAATCATGGATGATGCACAGGGAAATAAACATCACAAGGGATCAGTCAGCTATTGTGTGGCAGAAGAATCACAAACTCCGCTTCACAGATGACAAGATGAATAGCAGGATAGAAAAAGAGCTTGCCTGCTAACAGAACACTTAATATGGCCCAAAAACATAGCATGGAAATCTGTGCAGAGAAGACAAACTGATGACTACTAACCCCAAAGCATTAGCAGGATTTATCAGGGGTATTGACAGATGTGGAAACAGTCAAAGCTTTCAAGTTCCTGGGAGTATTGTATCAGACCGGATCCAAGCAGACAGTGAGTATGCAGGACTGCAACAGACAAATAACAGCACAGTCTAAACTTAAAACATCTGGAGAGATAAAAATAGTTATTATCTCAGTCAGACTAATGGCTCTTGTTCATATCCTATTTTGATGCTGGTGAATCATGGACCCTGACTGCAATTTGGAGTGATGAGTACAGGGGGTGGAGATGAGATCTTTCGGAGCTCTTGGATATCCTATAAAGACACATAAGAAACGAAAAGAGTGATTACAGAATCCAGCAACCATGGATATGGCACTTCTAACGATCGTGAAAAAGCGTAAACTTAAATGGTATTGGGCATGTCACAAGATCCAATGGACTTGCAAAGAAGTTGTACCTGAATGTCCAGGAGGAAGAAGAAGAGGCAGCCAAGACGAGCTGGGAGGATAGCATCAGCGATTGGACAGGCCTAGAACTCAACAAAACCTTGAGAAAGGCAGAATCAGAGAGAGGTGGTGGGAACTGGTTGTAGTGTCTTTGCGGGTGCCCCACGGTCGTCAGACTACGGGATCTAATATGTAGATAGAAAAAAAAAGATCCAACGCAACACATGAGTTGTTGTCCCTGGCAAAATTATGAGAAAAGGACTCTGAATGGGAAAAAAACAGTGCCAGAAGGAAGCTAAAAGAAAATGGGATGCACTGTTTTAATGCTGAGGCACTTTGCTGCTTTGAACATCCCCGATTCGCATCAGACAAAAGTTTAGTGACTTGATAGGGTATAATAAATAAATAAATAAATAATAATTAATAAATAAATAATATAAATAAATAAATAAATAAATGATTGAATGATAACTAATAATAAAGGAAGAAATAAAATCGTGATGACCGGTTTGAGTTTTTATTGTTGTGGCTCTCTTAGTGTGTCTTTGTGTTCAGAAATCCCTGTGTAAGTGGATTTGTGTGTGCATTGTGTGTGTATGTGGGTATGTTGATGTGTGCCTGTGTGTGCGAGTATGTGTGTAATGTATGTGTGTGTATTTGGGTGTATGTATGGGTGTGTGTTGTGTGTTTGTGTGTGTGTGAGTGTGTGTGTGTTTGTGTGTGTGTGTGAGTGTGTGTGTGTGTGTTTGTGTGTGGTGTGTGTGTGTGTGTGTGTGTGTGTGTGTGTGTGTGTGTGTGTGTGTGTGTTTGGGTGTGTGTGTGTGTGTGCAGGTGATGGTGGCATGTTTAAATGATATGAACCTGGCTTAAAGGATCTCGTATGACCGTAGTTTTATATGGTAATGATTGTCTGCTATGATGTGTCTGTTATTACTGCTGTTGCAATTCTGTTTGACTGGCAACGATATTTAAATGTCGTATTGTCTAGAGTGTGTTTTTTAGTCTGAGATTGATGTCTATTGTGTGTTTGCTAGGTGATGTTATTAAGTGTATTATGCTTTTTCTAGTAAGTTGTGGCTTGATTTTGTGTGTTTTTAGTCCTAGTTGTAATTTCTAGTTTGTGGTTTTCGTGTTTCATTCCATTTGTTCGGAAAACTCTTTGCATCATTAGACCAATGTGTTGTTGTATGGGTGGTAGTCTTTTGGATGAGATGCGCTCATAATTGATCTCACGGCAACAAGAGTGTTGTCCATGGCAATATTATGTAGAAAAGCATCTGAATGGAAAAAAACAGTTGCAGCAAAAAAGTAACAGAAAATGCGGTGGCCTGCTTTTGTGATGATGCGCTCTCGCTGGGGTTAACAGCCCGAATTCGCACAGTGAAAAGTTCTGTGACTTGAACGTGTATAAATAAAGAAATAGATAAATAATATATAATTAAATAAATAAATAAATATATATATTATAAATAAGTAAAATATTAAATAAATCATGATTGACTTATATACTAAAAAAATGAAGAAAAATACTTTGTAATGACAGTTTTGTGATTTTTATTCTTGTGGCTTCCTCTAGTGTGTCTTATTGTGTTCATACCTGTGTAAGTGTATTAGGTGTGCTGTGTGGGGTGTATGTGTGTATGTATGTGTGGTATTTGTGTGTATTGTGTGATTGTGTTTATTTATTTATTTAGTCTTTCATATCGAGGATAATGGATAAGCACTAGTGCTGGTTTACATCTGTCTCCTTGTGAATGCGGTTTTGTAAATTTTGTCATCTGTTCCCACCGGCACACAATAGCCTACTCTTTTGAAAAGATGAAAAGGATTTAACGTGTGCGCAAGATGTTTTGTGTACGTTCGCACACGGGGCCTCGGTTTATAGTCTCATGCAAAGGAATGTGTGTGTGTGTTTGTGTGTTGTGTGTGTGTGAGTGTGTGGTCTGTGTGTCTGTGGTTTGTGTATGTGTTTATATATATAGATTTTATATATATTATATATATATATTATTATATATAGATATGGGTTGTGTGTGGTGTGTGTGTGTGTGTGTGTGGGTGCATGCAAAAGAGGCAACTTTACAATGTCTATGGCAGTGATAGATTACGGTCCTGGCAAAAGATCATGGTTCTCGTTACGGTACTGATTGTCCTGCTCCTGAGCATGTCGTTACACTGCTGTTTTCATTTGTAGCTGGGATGTTGTTAGCTGTGTATTGTCTTGTGTGTGTTTTTATGGTTGATGTCATGTCTATTGATTGTAGTTATTTTCAAGTATTGTTGTTATTGTAGGTTTCCAGTCTGATGTTTTTAAGTCTATTTATGCTATTTCTAGTAAGATGTCGCGTTGTCTTTTGTGTGTTTTTTTTCTAGTCGTAATTTCTAGTGTTTTTTTGCTTGCTGTTGTGATGTCTATTGCGTGTTGCTAAAATGATGTTCATGGTGGATCTGTTGCTTTGAGTAATGCGCTGCTATAAAGTGAAAAGTCAGGTCGAAAGTGTGCAGTTGTTTGAGTTGTGTGTCCCAATCTCTTTGCACCATCATTAGACCATGAGTGGTGTGTATGGGTGGTAGTCTTTGGATGAGATGCGAATAAAAGATCCACTGCAACAAGATTGTTGTCCTGGCAAAAATTATGTAGAAAAGGGCATTGTGACTTTGAAAAACACAGTAGAGCAGGAAGCTAAACAGAAAATGCGGTGGCATGCTTTTAGTGATGATGCTCTCTCGCTGGGGTAGAAACAGCCGAATTCGCACAGAGAAAAAGTTCTTGATTGAAAGGGTATAAATAATAATAATAATTAATGAATGAATTAAAATAAATACCACATATTGAATTAATAAATAATAAATAATGAAGAATTAAACTTTGTGAAGACCGGTTTGTGTTTAATCTTGTGGCTTCTCTCTTGTATGTCTTTGTGTTCACAACTCTGTGTAAGTGTATTTGTGTGTGCCTGTTGTGCGTGCATGTGTGTTGTATGTGTGTGTATTTGTGTGTATGTATGGTGTGTGCATGTGGTGTGGTGTTTGTGTTTTGTGTGTGTGTGTTTGTGTTTATGTGTGTGTGTGTTGTGTTGTGTGTGTGCAGGTGATGGAGGATGTCTTACAATGATATGAAACCTGACGAAAGATCCTTTCTTTATGACCGTAGTTCTTATTACGGTAATGATTGTCCTGCTCTGATGGTGTCTGTTATACTGCTGTTTGCAATCCTGTTGACACTGTATTTTAACTGTCGTATTGTCTAGTGTGTGTTTTCTAGTCTGAAGACGTGATGTCTGTTGTGTGTTTTCTAGTCTGATGTCATTAAGGCTATTTCGCTATTTTTAGTAAGATGTTGCGTTGTCTTTTGTGTGTTTTCTAGTCCTACTTCGTAATTTCTAGGTTGTGTTTTCTTGTTTGATGTCGTGATGTCTATTGCGTTTCTGCTAAATTGATGTCATGTGAATCTGTGTTCTAGACATATAGCGCCTGCTTATAAAGTGAAAAGTTCAGGTCGAAAGTGTGCAGTTGTTTGATTCCCGTTTGTTACAAAACCTCTTTGCCCATCCATTAGACCATGAGTGGTTGTATGGGTGGTAGTCTTTTGGATGAGATGAAAAACCGAGATCGGTTGTGTTCTACAAAATTATTAAGCGCACATAAAAGATCCCATTGGCACATGGAATGTACGGACACTAAGAGCTGCAGGCAAAGTGGAAGAACTGACACATGAGATGTCCAGATATCAATGGCACATCCTTGGGCTCTGCAAAGTAAGGTGGAAAAACATGGGAGAAACAGCCCCAGGAAGACCAAAAATTATCCTCCCGGGGAAAAAAGGGTAAACATGAAAACGGGTGGGGTTTTCGTTCCCCAAAAGGGACCCCTTGAACACCTTTCATGGTGTCAGCCAGTGTCACCCGATTTATTCCATCCGCCTGAGAGAAACCCCCCCTTTAAAACCAAAACTGTTACGGGCCCTTAACCCCCCTACTTCAAAACTGCAAAAAATAAAACCCCTAGAAAAATTTTTATACCAGCAAAAAGGGGTTTCTGAATAAACCCCCAAGGGGAAGCCCTCTTTTGCAAGGTGATGGAACGCCAAGGTAGGGAAGTTGCATGGAAAGTTTGGGGGGGGGCTTTTTGTGGGCCCTTTTTGTAATAACCAATCAAATGAAAAGGTTTTGAGACTCCTGGATTTTCCCTTTAAACACCCCTCCAGTAGTGAATAATTTGGCCCCACCAAAAAATCCAAAAAAAGGGAAAGGGCATACCCAAAATGGAGACACCAAAACCAAATAGCTACATCATGGTAAAAAAAGACGGTTTCAGTCAAAGCTTTTTAAACATGCACAGACACGAAGTTTTCCAGGAGCAGACATAGGGAGTGATCATGATCTTGTGATGATGACTTTCCAACTACGTCTAAAGAAAATCCACAAGCGGAACAACATCAGGATCAGATTTGACCTCGAGAACCTGAAGGACCCAGAGGTATTAGACATTTTTCAAGCAAGGATAGGTGGAAAGTTTGCAGCACTCACTGTGATAGACTCAGACATAGATACACTGACGAATAGTTTCAATACAGCAGTGACTGAAACAGCAAGCGAGCTTCTTGGCAAACACTGACCAGTCAAAACACCCATGGGCCACCTAACATCCTACAACTATGCGACAAGCGTAGAGAGTTGAAAAAAAAGACAAATAAAACAAAAGAAAGAGCACAACAATATGGGGTAGTCACAAAAGAATCAGGAGCCCATGAGGGAGGCAAAAAGAGAAATGGATAGGTGAACAGTGCCAAGACATTGAAGAGAACATCAAGAAAAATAATAGAAAAGAAAGCATATCAGCTGGGGAAAGACCTGACTAGCACAAAACGGGGAAAAAGGGTTTTAACAACCCAAGACAAAATGAGAAGTTTTCTCACTGACGACCAGGATTTTCTGAACAGATGGGCAGAATACTGCTCCGCCCTGTATAACTATAGACCACGGAGACCCAGAAGTCCTTAAGTACCCGCAAGCAAAGACACGTCACCCTTCCTCAAAAGAAGAAGTGGAAAACAGCAGTCAGATCGCTGAAAAAGGGGAAGTCAGCTGAGTTGGTTCAAGCTGGAGGGGAAGCCATAATCAGCGCCCTACTAAGAATCTGCAACAAGATCTGGCAGACAGGAAAATGGCCAACACCATGGACACAGTCACTCATCATCACCCTCCCCAAGAAAGGAAATCTACAACAATGCCATAATTACCGCACAATCAGCCTCATATGCCACCCAAGCAAGGTCATGCTGCGGATAATAGAATAGCTGAAGCCACAGCAGAGACCATCATTGCTGAGGAACAAGCAGGTTTCAGAGCAGGGCACGCACAAATATATTCAACCTCAGAATACTATGTGAGCGGTACCTTCAACACAACAAGACTTTACCACGTATTTTTTAAATTTTAAGAAGGCTTTTGACAGGGTGTGGCATGCAGCTTTTTTGGGAAACCCATGAATTTGTACAGCATCAATGTAAACTGATCAGAGTCATCAAACAGTTGTACAGCGAGGCCCCCAGTGCAGTGTACTAAAAACAACAACATTGGAGAATGGTTTCGAACAACAGTTGGAGAAGGCAGGGCTGTCTACTTTCCCCACTCTTTTCAGCATCTTCCTTGAGAGAATCATGGCTGATGCACTGGAACATCATGAAGGATCAGTCAGCATTGGTGGCAGAACGATCAAAAACCCTCCGCTTCGCAGATGGCATTGATGGAATGCAGGATCAGAAAAAGAGCTTGCCAGCCTAACAGAACACTTGAATAAGGCCCCCAAACATACGGCATAGAATCAGTGCAGAGAAGACCAAATGATGACTAATAACACCAAGGGCATTAGCACTGATATCAGGGTTAATGACAAGAAGCTGGAAACAGTTCAAAGCTTCAAGTACCTGGGGGGCATTGTATCAGACCGGGGAAATCCAAGCAGAAGTAGTATGCAGGACTGCACAGACAAATACAGCACTGTCAAAACTAAACACCATCTGGAGAGATAAAAAAATATTTCACTATCTCCAAGATCAGACTAATGCGCTCCCTTGTCATATCCATATTTCTGTATGCCTGTGAATCATGGACCCTGACTGCAGATTGGAGAGAAGAGTACGGGGCAGTGGAGATGAGAGCTTTCGGAGACTCCTTGGCATCTTCTAAAAAGACCACATAAGCAACGAAAGCGTGCAAACAGAATCCAGCAAACCATTGGACCCTATGAGAACCTTCTAACGATCGTGAAAAAGCGTAAACTTAAATGGTATGGGCATGTCACAAGATCCAAAGGACTTGCAAAGACAGTTTTACAAGGCACTGTCCAAGGAGGAAGAAGAAGAGGCAGACCAAGGACGAGCTGGGAGGATAACATCAGCGAATGGACAGGCCTAGAACTCAACAAAACCTTGAGAAAGGCAGAACAGAGAGAGGAATGGAGGGAACTGGTTGTTGAGTCTTTGAGGGTGGCCCCACGGTCGTCAGACTACGGGACAGATATGTAGATAGAAAAGATCCCACGGCAACAAGAGTGTTGTCCCTGGCAAAATTATGTAGAAAAAGGCACTCTGACATGGAAAAAACACAGTTGCAGACAGGAAGCTAAACAGAAAATGGGATGGCACTGCTTTTACTGCTGAGGCACTCTCGCTGCTGTGAACAGCCCGAATTCGCACAGACAAAAGTTTCGTGACTTGAAAGGGTATAAATAAATAAATAAATAAATGATTGATATGATAAACTAATAAATTTAAAAGAAGAAATAAACTTCGTGATGACCGGTTTGTGTTTCTATTGTTGTGGCTTCTCTCTAGTGTGTCTATTGTGTTCAGAACCCTGTGTAAGTGTATTTTTGTGTGCCTGTTTTGTGCGTGTATGTGGGTATGTATGGGGTGTGCCTGTGTGTGCGAGTATGTGTGATGTATGTGTGTGTATTTGTGTGTATGTATGGTTTGTGCTTGTGTGTGTGTGTGGTTTGTGGTGAGTGAGTGTGTGTTGTGTGTGTGTGTGTGTGTGTGTTGTGTGTGTGTGTGTGTGTGTGTTTTGTGTGTGTGTGGTGTGTGTGTGTGTGTGTTGTGTGTGTGTGTGTGTGTGTGTGTTGGGGTGTGTGTGTGTGTGTGTTGTGTGTGTGCAGGTGATGGAGGCATGTCTTACAATGATATGAAACCTGGCAAAAGGATCCTTCGTATGACCGTAGTTTTATTATGGTAATGATTGTCCTGCCCTGATGGTGTCTGTTATATGCTGTTTGCAATTCGTTGACTGGCACTGTATTCTAAATGTGTATTGTCTAGTGTGTGTTTTTAGTCTGAAGACGTGATGTCCATTGTGGTTTTCTAGTCTGTGTTATTAAGTGTATTATGCTATTTCTAGTAAGATGTGGCCTTGTCTTTTGTGTGTTTTCTAGTCCTACGTTGTAATTTTTAGGTTGTGTTTTCTTGTTTGTTCCATTTGTTCCGCAACCCTTTTTTCCCATTTCCTTAGACCATGAGTGGTGGTATGGGTGGTTAGTCTTTGGATGAGATTTCGCACATAATGATCTCACGATAACAAGGTGTTGTCCTGGGAAAATTATGTAAAAAAGGCACTTGACATGGAAAAAACACAGTTGCAGCAGGAAAGTAAACAGAAAATGGGGGTGGCACTGCTTTTAGTGATGATGCGATCTCGCCGGGGGGAACAGCCCGAATTCGGGACCCGTGAAAAATTCCGTGAAACTGAAGGGTTAAAACATAAATAAATAAATATAATTACTACATAAATAAATAAATAAATAAAAAGATAAAGTAAATAAATAAATAAATAAAAATACATGATTGAATTAAATAAACTAAAACATAAATGAAGAAATAGACTTTGTGATGACCAGTTTGTGTTTTTTTCTTGTGGCTTCTCTCTGTGTGTCTCTTCTGTTCACACCCGTGTAGGTGTATTTGTGTGTGCCTGTGTGTGCGTTTATGTGTGTATGTATGTGTGTGTATTTGTGTGTTTTTTGTGTGTGTGTGTGTGTGTGTGTTTATTTGTTTATTTATTCTTTTATATCGGGATAATGGAATAAGCACTCATGTGCTTGTTTACATACAGTCCCGTTGGCATGCGGTTTTGTAAATTTTGTCATCTGTTTCCACCGGCCCCACAATGGCCTACTCTTTCAAAAAGATGAACAGGATTTAACGTGTGCGCAAGAGTTCTGTGTACGTTCGCACAGGGCCTCGGTTTTTAGTCTCCCTGCAAAGGAAAGGGGTGTGTTTGTTTGTGTGTATGTGTGTGTGTGGGGTGTGTGTCTGTGTCTATGTGTGTTTGCGTGTGTGTGTTGTGCGTGTGTATGTGTGTATTTTATATATACATATATATATATATATATAAAATTAAATATATTATATATATAATATATATTTTATATATGTGTGTGTGTGTGTGTGTGGTGTGTGTTTGTGTGTGTGTGTGTGTAAGTGTGTGTGTGTGTGTTGGTGTGTGGGGTGTGTGGTCTGTTGTGTGTGTGTGTTGTGTGTGTGTGTGTGTGTGTGTGTGTGTGTGTGTGTGTGTGGTGTGTGCATGCAAAGGAGGCAACTCTTACAATGTATGGAAGTGATTGATACGGTCCTTGGCAAAAAGGTCATGGTTCTCGTTACGGTAATGAGTGTCCCGCTCTGAGCTGTCTGTTACATGCTGTTTTCCATTTTGTTAGCTGGGACGGAGTCTAGCTGTCGTATTGTCTAGTGTGTGTTTTCATGTCTGATGTAATGTCTATTGAATGTTTTTTTGGTTTCATATCATTTTCTTTATTGGTGTTTTCTAGTCTGATGTCATTAAGTCTATTTTGGGTATTTCTTGTAAGATGTCGCGTTGTCTTTGTGTGTTTTCTAGTCCCATGTCGTAATTTCTAGTTTGTTTTTTGTTTAATGTTGTGATGTCTATTAGTGTCTGCTCAAATTGATGTCATGTGGATTTGTGCCCCTAGACGTAATGCGCCTGCCAATAAAGTGAAAAGGTCCAGGTCGAAAGTGTGGAGTTGTTTGAATCCCGTTTTTGTTTTAAAACCCCTTTGCCATCCATTGACCATGGTGGTGGTTAGGGTGGTAGTTTTTTGGATGAGATGCGCACATTTAAAAAACCCACGGCAACAAGGGGTGTTGTCCTTTGGGAAATTTTTGTAGAAAAAGGCACTCTGACATGGAAAAAACACAGTTGCAGACAGAAAACTAAACAGAAAATGGGATGGGACTGCTTTTTCTGCTGAGGGGGGGGGGAACTCGCTGCCTGTGAACAGCCCGAATTCGCACAGACAAAAGTTTCGTGACTTTAAAGGGTATAAATAAATAAATAAATAAATAAATGATTGATATGATAAACTAATAAATAAATGAAGAAATAAACTTCGTGATGACCGGTTTGTGTTTTCTATTGTTGTGGCTTCTCTTAGTGTGTCTATTGTGTTCAGAACCTGGTAAGTGTTATTTGTGTGTGCCTGTGTGTGCGTGTATGTGGGTATGTATGGTGTGTGCCTGTGTGTGCGAGTATGTGTGTAATTTTATGTGTGTGTATTTGTGTGTATGTTTTGGTTTGTGCTTGTGTGTGTGTGTTTGTTTGTGAGTGAGTGAGTGTGTTGTGGGTGTGTGTGTGTGTGTGTGTGTGTGTGTGTGTTGTGTGTGTGTGTTTTGTGTGTGTGTTTTGTGTGGGGTGTGTGGGGTGTGTGTGTGTGTGTGTGGTGTGTGTTTTGTGTGCAGGTGATGGAGGCATGTCTTACAAGGATATGAAACCTGGCAAAAAGGATCTTCGTTGACCCTAGTTCTTATTATGGTAATGATTGTCCTGCTCTGATGGTGTCTTTTTATACTGTGTTTGCAATTCTGTTGATGGCACTGTATTTTAAATGTCGTATGTCTAGTGTGTGTTTTCTGTCTGAAGACGTGTGTCCATTGTGTGTTTTCTAGTCTGATGTTTTAAGTGTATTATGCTATTTCTAGTAAGATGTGGCCTTGTCTTTTGTGTGTTTTCTAGTCCTACGTTGTTTAATTTCTAGGTTGTTTTTCTTGTTTGATTCCCATTTGTCCGAAACCTCTTTGCCAATTCCCTTAGACCATGAGTGGGGGGTATGGGTGGTTTGTCTTTTGGATGAGATGCGCACAAAAAATGATCTCACGGTAACAAGAGTGTTGTCCCTGGCAAAATTATGTAGAAAAAGGCACTTGTATGAAAAAAAACCAGTTGCAGACAGGAAACTAAACAGAAAATGGTGTGGCACTGCTTTTAGTGATGATTGCGATCTCGCCGGGGGGGAAAAGCCCGAATTCGCAAAAGTGAAAAGTTCCGTGATCTGAAAGGGTATACATAAAAAAATAAATAAATACATACATAAATAAATAAAAAAATAAATAAATAAATAAATAGATAAATAAGTAAATAAATAAATAAATAAATACATGATTGAATTAATAAACTAATACATAAATGAAGAAATAAATTTTGTGATGACCAGTTTGTGTTTTCTATTCTTGTGGCTTCTCTTAGTGTGTCTCTTCTGTTCACAACCCCGTGTAAGTGATTTGTGTGTGCCTGTGGTGCGTGTATGTGTGTATGTAAGTGTGTGTATTTGGGGTGTATTTGTGGTGTGTGTGTGTGTGTTTTTTTGTTTATTTATTCTTTTATATTCGAGGATAATGGAATAAGCACTCATGTGCTTGTTTACATACAGTCCCCGTGTGCATGCGGTTTTGTAAATTTTGTCATCTGTTCACCGGCACACAATGGCCTACTCTTTCAAAAGATGAACAGGATTTAACGTTGCCAAGATGTTCTGTGTACGTTCGCACACGGGGCCTCGGTTTATAGTCTCATGCAAAGGAAAATGTGTGTATGTTGTGTGTATGTGTGTGTGTGTGAGTGTGTGTCTGTGTCTATGTGTGTTTGCGTGTGTGTGTCTGTGCGTGTGTATTTGTGTATTTATATATACATATTTTATATAATATATATATATATATATATATATATATTATTATATATATATATAATATGTTGGGGTGTGTTGTGTGTGTGTGTTTGTGTGTGTGTATGTGTGTATGTGTGTGTGTGTGTGTTTTTGTGTGTGTGTGTGTTTTGTGTGGTGTGTGGTGTGTGTGTGTGTGTGTGTGTGTATGTGTGTGTGCATGCAAGGAGGCAACTCTTACAAGATATGGAAGATGATGATACGGTCCTTTTGGGAAAAAGGTCATGGTTCTCGTTACGGTAAGGGGTGTCCTGCTTGAGCATGTCTGTTACACTGCTGTTTTCCATTTTGTTAGCTGGGACTGTAGTCTAGCTGTCGTATTGTCTAGTGTGTGTTTTCATGTCTGATGTAATGTCTATTGAATGTTTTCTGGTTTCATTTCATTTTCTTTATTGTGTGTTTTCTAGTCTGATGTCATTAAGTCTATTATGCTATTTCTAGTAAGATGTCGCGTTGTCTTTTGTGTGTTTTCTAGTCCTATGTCGTAATTTCTAGTTTGTTTTCTTGTTTAATGTTGTGATGTCTATTGAGTGTCTGCTCAATTGATGTCATGTGGATTTGTGCTAGAGACGTAATGCGCCTGCCAATAAAGTGAAAAGTCCAGGTCGAAAGTGTGGAGTTGTTTGAATCCCGTGTGTTTCAAAACCTCTTTGCCCATCCATTAGACCATGAGTGGTGGTATGGGTGGTAGTCTTTTGGATGAGATGCGCACATAAAAGATCCCACGGCAACAAGAGTGTTGTCCCTGGCAAAATTATGTAGAAAAAGGCACTCTGACATGGAAAAAACACAGTTGCAGACAGAAAACTAAACAGAAAATGGGATGGCACTGCTTTTAGTGATGATGCGCTCTCGTAGGGGTGAACAGCCCGATTTCGCACAGAGAAAATTTCCTGACTTGAAAGGATATTAATAAATAAATAAATAAATTAATTAATGTTTCAATTAATAAACTAAAAAAAATGAAGAAAAAACTTTGTGATGACCAGTTTGTGTTTTCTATTCTTGTGGTCGCTCTCTCGTATGTTATTTGTGTTCACAACCCTGTGTAAGTGTATTTATGTGTGCCTGTGTGTGCTTGTATGTGTGTATGTATGTGTGTGTATTTGTGTGTATTTGTGTGTGTGTGTTTATTTTTTTTATTAATTCTTTTATATCGAGGATAATGGAATGAGAACCCATGTGCTTGTTTACATCCAGGCCCCGTGTGTATGCGGTTGTGTAAATTTTGTCATCTGTTTTCACCGGCACACAATGGCCTACTCTTTTGAAAGGATGAACAGGATTTATCGTGTGCGTAAGATGTTCTGCGTGTGTTCGCACACTGGGCCTCGGTTTATAGTCTCATCAAAAGGAATGTGTGTGTGTGTGTTTGTGTGTATGTGTGTGTGTGGGAGTGTGTGTGTCTGTGTGTATGTGTGTTTGTGTGTGTGTGATGTGCGTGTGTATGTATGTAAATATATATAATTATATATATATATATATATATATATATATATATATATATATATATATATATGTATGTTGTGTGTGTGTGTGTGTGTGTGTGTGTGTGTGTGTGTGTGTGTGTGTGTGTGTGTGTGTGTGTGTGTGTGTGTGTGTGTGTGCAGGAAACTCTTACAATGATATGGAAGATGATAGATACGGTCCTTGGCAAAAAGGTCATGGTTCTCGTTACGGTAATGAGTGTCTTGCTTTGAGCATGATCTATTGTCATGTTGGCTATTGTGTTCATTGACAGCGCTGAGTGTGTGTGTGTGTGTGTGTGTGTGTGTGTGTGTGTGTGTGTGTGTGTGTGTGTGTGTGTGTGTGTGTGTGTGTGTGTGTGTGTGTGTTTGTGTTTGTGAGTGTGTGCGTGTGTTTGTGTGTGTGTGTTTATTTATTTTTTTATTTTTTTTATTTTATATCCAGGATAATGGAATATTCACTCATGTGCTATTTTTACATCCAGTCCCTGTGTGTATGCGGACATAATGCGCCTGATTATAAAGAAATAAACTTTGTGATGACCGGTTTGTGTTTTCTATTGTTGTGTCTTCTCTCTAGCGTGTCTATTGTGTTCAGAACCCTGTGTAAGTGTATTTGTATGTGCCTGTGTGTGCGTGTATGTGTGTATGTATGGTGTGTTCCTGTGTGTGCGTGTATGTTTGTATGTATGTGTGTGTATTTGTGTGTATGTATGGTGTGTGCTTGTGTGTGTGTGTGTGTGTGTGTGTGTGTGTGTGTGTGTGTGTGTGTGTGTGTGTGTGTGTGTGTGTGTGTGTGTGTGTTGTGTGTGTGTGTGTGTGTGTGCAGGTGATGGAGGCATGTCTTACAATGATATGAAACCTGACAAAAAGTATCCTTCGTATGACCGTAGTTCTTATTATGGTAATGATTGTCCTGCTCTGATGGTGTCTGTTATACTGCTGTTTGCAATTCTGTTGACTGGCACTGTATTGTAACTGTCGTATTGTCTAGTGTGCTGTCTAGTGTGTGTTTTCTAGTCTGAAGACGTGATGTCTATTGTGTGTTTTCTAGTCTGATGTCATTAAGTGTATTATGCTATTTCTAGTAAGATGTGGCCTTGTCTTTTGTGTGTTTTCTTAGTCCTATGTTGTAATTTCTCGTTTGTGTTTTCTTGTTTGATGTCATGATGTCTATTGTGTGTCTGCTAAACTGATGTCATGTAGATCTGTGCTCTAGACATAATGCGCCTGCTTATAAAGTGAAAAGTCCAGGTTGAAAGTGTGCAGTTGTTTGATTCCCATGTGTTCCAAAACCTCTTTGCCCGTCCATTGGACCATGAGTGGTGATATGGGTGGTAGTCTTTTGGATGAGATGAAAAACCGAGATCGGGTGTGTTATACAAAATTATTAAGCGCACATAAAATATCCCACGGCAACAAGAGTGTTGTCCCTGGCAAAATTATGTAGAAAAAGGCACTCTGACATGGAAAAAACACAGTTGCAGACAGGAAGCTAAACAGAAAATGGGATGGCACTGCTTTTACTGCTGAGGCACTCTCGCTGCTGTGAACAGCCCGAATTCGCACAGACAAAAGTTTCGTGACTTGAAAGGGTATAAATAAATAAATAAATAAATGATTGATATGATAAACTAATAAATAAATGAAGAAATAAACTTCGTGATGACCGGTTTGTGTTTTCTATTGTTGTGGCTTCTCTCTAGTGTGTCTATTGTGTTCAGAACCCTGTGTAAGTGTATTTGTGTGTGCCTGTGTGTGCGTGTATGTGGGTATGTATGGTGTGTGCCTGTGTGTGCGAGTATGTGTGTATGTATGTGTGTGTATTTGTGTGTATGTATGGTTTGTGCTTGTGTGTGTGTGTGTGTTTTGTGAGTGAGTGAGTGTGTGTGTGTGTGTGTGTGTGTGTGTGTGTGTGTGTGGTGTGTGTGTGTGTGTGTGTGTGTGTGTGTGTGTGTGTGTGTGTGTGTGTGGTGTGTGCAGGTGATGGAGGCATGTCTTACAATGATATGAAACCTGGCAAAAAGGATCCTTCGTATGACCGTAGTTCTTATTATGGTAATGATTGTCCTGCTCTGATGGTGTCTGTTATACTGCTGTTTGCAATTCTGTTGACTGGCACTGTATTCTAAATGTCGTATTGTCTAGTGTGTGTTTTCTAGTCTGAAGACGTGATGTCCATTGTGTGTTTTCTAGTCTGATGTTATTAAGTGTATTATGCTATTTCTAGTAAGATGTGGCCTTGTCTTTTGTGTGTTTTCTAGTCCTACGTTGTAATTTCTAGGTTGTGTTTTCTTGTTTGATTCCCATTTGTTCCGCAACCTTTTTGCCCATCCATTAGACCATGAGTGGTGGTATGGGTGGTAGTCTTTTGGATGAGATGCGCACATAAATGATCTCACGATAACAAGAGTGTTGTCCCTGGCAAAATTATGTAGAAAAAGGCACTCTGACATGGAAAAAACACAGTTGCAGACAGGAAAGTAAACAGAAAATGGGGTGGCACTGCTTTTAGTGATGATGCGATCTCGCCGGGGGGAACAGCCCGAATTCGCACAGTGAAAAATTCCGTGATCTGAAAGGGTATACATAAATAAATAAATAAATACATACATAAATAAATAAATAAATAAATAGATAAATAAGTAAATAAATAAATAAATAAATACATGATTGAATTAATAAACTAATACATAAATGAAGAAATAGACTTTGTGATGACCAGTTTGTGTTTTCTATTCTTGTGGCTTCTCTCTAGTGTGTCTCTTCTGTTCACAACCCTGTGTAGGTGTATTTGTGTGTGCCTGTGTGTGCGTGTATGTGTGTATGTATGTGTGTGTATTTGTGTGTATTTGTGTGTGTGTGTGTGTGTGTTTATTTGTTTATTTATTCTTTTATATCGAGGATAATGGAATAAGCACTCATGTGCTTGTTTACATACAGTCCCCGTGTGCATGCGGTTTTGTAAATTTTGTCATCTGTTTCCACCGGCACACAATGGCCTACTCTTTCAAAAAGATGAACAGGATTTAACGTGTGCGCAAGATGTTCTGTGTACGTTCGCACACGGGGCCTCGGTTTATAGTCTCATGCAAAGGAAAGTGTGTGTATGTTTGTGTGTATGTGTGTGTGTGCGAGTGTGTGTCTGTGTCTATGTGTGTTTGCGTGTGTGTGTCTGTGCGTGTGTATGTGTGTATTTATATATACATATATATATATATATATAAATATATATATATATATATATATATATATATATGTGTGTGTGTGTGTGTGTGTGTGTGTGTTTGTGTGTGTGTGTGTGTATGTGTGTGTGTGTGTGTGTGTGTGTGTGTGTGTGTGTGTGTGTGTGTGTGTGTGTGTGTGTGTGTGTGTGTGTGTGTGTGCATGCAAAGGAGGCAACTCTTACAATGATATGGAAGATGATTGATACGGTCCTTGGCAAAAAGGTCATGGTTCTCGTTACGGTAATGAGTGTCCTGCTCTGAGCATGTCTGTTACACTGCTGTTTTCCATTTTGTTAGCTGGGACTGTAGTCTAGCTGTCGTATTGTCTAGTGTGTGTTTTCATGTCTGATGTAATGTCTATTGAATGTTTTTTGGTTTCATATCATTTTCTTTATTGTGTGTTTTCTAGTCTGATGTCATTAAGTCTATTATGCTATTTCTAGTAAGATGTCGCGTTGTCTTTTGTGTGTTTTCTAGTCCTATGTCGTAATTTCTAGTTTGTTTTCTTGTTTAATGTTGTGATGTCTATTGAGTGTCTGCTCAATTGATGTCATGTGGATTTGTGCTCTAGACGTAATGCGCCTGCCAATAAAGTGAAAAGTCCAGGTCGAAAGTGTGGAGTTGTTTGAATCCCGTGTGTTTCAAAACCTCTTTGCCCATCCATTAGACCATGAGTGGTGGTATGGGTGGTAGTCTTTTGGATGAGATGCGCACATAAAAGATCCCACGGCAACAAGAGTGTTGTCCTTGGCAAATTTTTGTAGAAAAAGGCACTCTGACATGGAAAAAACACAGTTGCAGACAGAAAACTAAACAGAAAATGGGATGGCACTGCTTTTACTGCTGAGGCACTCTCGCTGCTGTGAACAGCCCGAATTCGCACAGACAAAAGTTTCGTGACTTGAAAGGGTATAAATAAATAAATAAATAAATAAATAAATAAATAAATAAATAAATAAATGATTGATATGATAAACTAATAAATAAATGAAGAAATAAACTTCGTGATGACCGGTTTGTGTTTTCTATTGTTGTGGCTTCTCTCTAGTGTGTCTATTGTGTTCAGAACCCTGTGTAAGTGTATTTGTGTGTGCCTGTGTGTGCGTGTATGTGGGTATGTATGGTGTGTGCCTGTGTGTGCGAGTATGTGTGTATGTATGTGTGTGTATTTGTGTGTATGTATGGTTTGTGCTTGTGTGTGTGTGTTTGTTTGTGAGTGAGTGAGTGAGTGTGTGTGTGTGTGTGTGTGTGTGTGTGTGTGTGTGTGTGTGTGTGTGTGTGTGTGTGTGTGTGTGTGTGTGTGTGTGTGTGTGTGTGTGTGTGCAGGTGATGGAGGCATGTCTTACAATGATATGAAACCTGGCAAAAAGGATCCTTCGTATGACCGTAGTTCTTATTATGGTAATGATTGTCCTGCTCTGATGGTGTCTGTTATACTGCTGTTTGCAATTCTGTTGACTGGCACTGTATTCTAAATGTCGTATTGTCTAGTGTGTGTTTTCTAGTCTGAAGACGTGATGTCCATTGTGTGTTTTCTAGTCTGATGTTATTAAGTGTATTATGCTATTTCTAGTAAGATGTGGCCTTGTCTTTTGTGTGTTTTCTAGTCCTACGTTGTAATTTCTAGGTTGTGTTTTCTTGTTTGATTCCCATTTGTTCCGAAACCTCTTTGCCAATCCATTAGACCATGAGTGGTGGTATGGGTGGTAGTCTTTTGGATGAGATGCGCACATAAATGATCTCACGGTAACAAGAGTGTTGTCCCTGGCAAAATTATGTAGAAAAAGGCACTCTGATATGAAAAAAAAACACAGTTGCAGACAGGAAACTAAACAGAAAATGGGGTGGCACTGCTTTTAGTGATGATGCGATCTCGCCGGGGGGAACAGCCCGAATTCGCACAGTGAAAAGTTCCGTGATCTGAAAGGGTATACATAAATAAATAAATAAATACATACATAAATAAATAAAAAAATAAATAAATAAATAAATAGATAAATAAGCAAATAAATAAATAAATAAATACATGATTGAATTAATAAACTAATACATAAATGAAGAAATAAATTTTGTGATGACCAGTTTGTGTTTTCTATTCTTGTGGCTTCTCTCTAGTGTGTCTCTTCTGTTCACAACCCTGTGTAAGTGTATTTGTGTGTGCCTGTGTGTGCGTGTATGTGTGTATGTATGTGTGTGTATTTGTGTGTATTTGTGTGTGTGTGTGTGTGTGTTTATTTGTTTATTTATTCTTTTATATCGAGGATAATGGAATAAGCACTCATGTGCTTGTTTACATACAGTCCCCGTGTGCATGCGGTTTTGTAAATTTTGTCATCTGTTTCCACCGGCACACAATGGCCTACTCTTTCAAAAAGATGAACAGGATTTAACGTGTGCGCAAGATGTTCTGTGTACGTTCGCACACGGGGCCTCGGTTTATAGTCTCATGCAAAGGAAAGTGTGTGTATGTTTGTGTGTATGTGTGTGTGTGTGAGTGTGTGTCTGTGTCTATGTGTGTTTGCGTGTGTGTGTCTGTGCGTGTGTATGTGTGTATTTATATTATACATATATATATATATATATATATATATATATATATATATATATTATATATATATATATATATATATATATATATATATGTGTGTGTGTGTGTGTGTTTGTGTGTGTGTATGTGTGTATGTGTGTGTGTGTGTGTGTGTGTGTGTGTGTGTGTGTGTGTGTGTGTGTGTGTGTGCATGCAAAGGAGGCAACTCTTACAATGATATGGAAGATGATAGATACGGTCCTTGGCAAAAAGGTCATGGTTCTCGTTACGGTAATGAGTGTCCTGCTCTGAGCATGTCTGTTACACTGCTGTTTTCCATTTTGTTAGCTGGGACTGTAGTCTAGCTGTCGTATTGTCTAGTGTGTGTTTTCATGTCTGATGTAATGTCTATTGAATGTTTTCTGGTTTCATTTCATTTTCTTTATTGTGTGTTTTCTAGTCTGATGTCATTAAGTCTATTATGCTATTTCTAGTAAGATGTCGCGTTGTCTTTTGTGTGTTTTCTAGTCCTATGTCGTAATTTCTAGTTTGTTTTCTTGTTTAATGTTGTGATGTCTATTGAGTGTCTGCTCAATTGATGTCATGTGGATTTGTGCTAGAGACGTAATGCGCCTGCCAATAAAGTGAAAAGTCCAGGTCGAAAGTGTGGAGTTGTTTGAATCCCGTGTGTTTCAAAACCTCTTTGCCCATCCATTAGACCATGAGTGGTGGTATGGGTGGTAGTCTTTTGGATG
Source organism: Rapana venosa (assembly GCA_028751875.1). Lineage (NCBI taxonomy): Eukaryota > Metazoa > Mollusca > Gastropoda > Neogastropoda > Muricidae > Rapana > Rapana venosa. Next base: position 4,973,016 of record CM054143.1, on the reverse strand, counting down.
AGATGCGCACATAAAAGATCCCACGGCAACAAGAGTGTTGTCCCTGGCAAAATTATGTAGAAAAAGGCACTCTGACATGGAAAAAAACACAGTTGCAGACAGAAAACTAAACAGAAAATGGGGTGGCACTGCTTTTAGTGATGATGCGCTCTCGTAGGGGTGAACAGCCCGATTTCGCACACAGAAAATTTCCTGACTTGAAAGGATATTAATAAATAAATAAATAAATTAATTAATGTTTCAATTAATAAACTAAAAAAAATGAAGAAAAAACTTTGTGATGACCAGTTTGTGTTTTCTATTCTTGTGGTCGCTCTCTCGTATGTTATTTGTGTTCACAACCCTGTGTAAGTGTATTTATGTGTGCCTGTGTGTGCTTGTATGTGTGTATGTATGTGTGTGTGTATTTGTGTGTATTTGTGTGTGTGTGTTTATTTTTTTTATTAATTCTTTTATATCGAGGATAATGGAATGAGAACCCATGTGCTTGTTTACATCCAGGCCCCGTGTGTATGCGGTTGTGTAAATTTTGTCATCTGTTTTCACCGGCACACAATGGCCTACTCTTTTGAAAGGATGAACAGGATTTATCGTGTGCGTAAGATGTTCTGCGTGTGTTCGCACACTGGGCCTCGGTTTATAGTCTCATCAAAAGGAATGTGTGTGTGTGTGTGTTGTGTGTATGTGTGTGTGTGGGAGTGTGTGTGTCTGTGTGTATGTGTGTTTGTGTGTGTGTGATGTGCGTGTGTATGTATGTAAATATATTATAATTATATATATATATATATATATATATATATATATATATATATATATTATGTATGTATGTGTGTGTGTGTGTGTGTGTGTGTGTGTGTGTGTGTGTGGTGTGTGTGTGTGTGTGTGTGTGTGTGTGTGTGTGTGTGTGTGTGTGTGTGTGTGTGTGTGTGTGTGTGTGTGTGTGTGTGTGTGGTGCAGGAAACTCTTACAATGATATGGAAGATGATAGATACGGTCCTTGGCAAAAGGTCATGGTTCTCGTTACGGTAATGAGTGTCTTGCTTGAGCATGATCAATTGTCATGTTGGCTATTGTGTTCATTGACAGCGCTGAGTATGTGTGTGTGTGTGTGTGTGTGTGTGTGTGTGTGTGTGTGTGTGTGTGTGTGTGTGTGTGTGTGTGTGTGTGTTTGTGTTTGTGAGTGTGTGCGTGTGTTTGTGTGTGTGTGTTTATTTATTTATTTATTTTTTTATTTTATATCCAGGATAATGGAATATTCACTCATGTGCTATTTTACATCCAGTCCCTGTGTGTATGCGGACATAATGCGCCTGATTATAAAGAAATAAACTTCGTGATGACCGGTTTGTGTTTTCTATTGTTGTGTCTTCTCTCTAGCGTGTCTATTGTGTTCAGAACCCTGTGTAAGTGTATTTGTATGTGCCTGTGTGTGCGTGTATGTGTGTATGTATGGTGTGTTCCTGTGTGTGCGTGTATGTTTGTATGTATGTGTGTGTATTTGTGTGTATGTATGGTGTGTGCTTGTGTGTGTGTGTGGTGTGTGTGTGTGTGTGTGTGTGTGGTGTGTGTGTGTGTGTGTGTGTGTGTGTGTGTGTGTGTGTGTGTGTGTGTGTGTGTGTGTGTTGTGCAGGTGATGGAGGCATGTCTTACAATGATATGAAATCTGACAAAAAGTATCCTTCGTATGACCGTAGTTCTTATTATGGTAATGATTGTCCTGCTCTGATGGTGTCTGTTATACTGCTGTTTGCAATTCTGTTGACTGGCACTGTATTGTAACTGTCGTATTGTCTAGTGTGCTGTCTAGTGTGTGTTTTCTAGTCTGAAGACGTGATGTCTATTGTGTGTTTTCTAGTCTGATGTCATTAAGTGTATTATGCTATTTCTAGTAAGATGTGGCCTTGTCTTTTGTGTGTTTTCTTAGCCCTATGTTGTAATTTCTCGTTTGTGTTTTCTTGTTTGATGTCGTGATGTCTATTGTGTGTCTGCTAAACTGATGTCATGTAGATCTGTGCTCTAGACATAATGCACCTGCTTATAAAGTGAAAAGTCCAGGTTGAAAGTGTGCAGTTGTTTGATTCCCATGTGTTCCAAAACCTCTTTGCCCGTCCATTGGACCATGAGTGGTGATATGGGTGGTAGTCTTTTGGATGAGATGAAAAACCGAGATCGGGTGTGTTATACAAAATTATTAAGCGCACATAAAATATCCCACGGCAACAAGAGTGTTGTCCCTGGCAAAATTATGTAGAAAAAAGCCCTCTGACATGGAAAAAACACAGTTGCAGACAGGAAGCTAAACAGAAAATGGGATGACACTGCTTTTAGTGATGATGCGCTCTCACTGGGGTGAACAGCCCAAATTCGCACAGTGAAAAGTTCTGTGACTTGAAAGGGTATACATAAATAAATAAATAAATAAATAAATAAATAAATAAATAAATGATCGAATTAATACACTAATAAATGAATGAAGAAATAAACTTTGTGATGACCGGTTTGTTTTCTATTCTTGCGGCTTCTCTCTAGTGTGTCTATTGTGTTCAGAACCCTGTGTAAGTGTATTTGTGTGTGCCTGTGTGTGCGTGCATGTGTGTATGTATGTGTGTGTATTTGTGTGTATGTATGGTGTGTGCATGTATGGTGTGTTGTGTTGTGTGTTGTGTGTGTGTGTGTGTGTGTGTGTGTGTGTGTGTGTGTGTGTGTGTGTGTGTGTGTGTGTGTGTGTGTGTGTGGCAGGTGATGGAGGCACGTCTTAAATTGATATGAAACCTGACAGAAACGATTCTTCGTATGACCGTAGTTCTTATTACGGTAATGATTGTGCTGCTCTGATGTTGTCTGTTATACTGCTGTTTGCCATCCTGTTGACTATTGTCTAGTGTGTGTTTTCTTGTCTGATGTCATGTCGTCTAATGTGTGTTTCCTAGTCTGACTTTGTGATGTCTAGTGTATTTTTCTAGTATGTTGTCGAGATGTGTAACCTGTGTTATCTAGTCTGGTGTCATGATGTCTAGTGTGTGTTTTCTGATTTGATATCGCGATGTCTCGTTTGTGTTTTCTCGTATGATTTTATGTCATATAATGTGTTCTTTCTAGTCTGATGTCATAATGTCTAATGTGTATTTGCCAGTCTGATGTCACCCTGTCTATTGTGTGTTTTCTATTGTGGTGTCATGATGTGTATTGTGCGTTTTCTAGTCTGATGTTGGGATGTCTACTTTGTGTGTCTAGTCTTATGTAATTTGAAGTATGTTTTCTAGTTTGATGTCATGATGCCTAGGTGTGCTTTCTAGTATGATGTCGTAATGTCTAGTGCTTGTTTTCCAGTCTTATGTTTTGATGTTTATTGTGTGTTTTCTAGTTCTCCTGTCATGTTTTGTATTGTGCATTTGCTAGATTCCCTGCCGCGTTTTGTATTGTGCATTTCCTTGTTCGCCTGTCATGTTTTATACTGTGTATTTTCCAGTTCGCCTGTTATGTTTTGTATTGTGTATTTTCTAGTTCGCCTGTCATGTTTTGTACTGTGTATTTTCTAGTTCTCCTGTCATGTTTTGTATTGTGTATTTTCTAGTTCTCCTGTCATGTTTTATATTGTGTATTTTCTAGTTCTCCTGTCATGTTTTATATTGTGTATTTTTCAGTTCTACTGTCATTTTTTTGTGTTGTGTATTTTCTGGTTCTCCTGTCATGTTTTGTATTAAGTACTTGCTAGTTCTCCTGTCATGTTTTGTATTGTGTATTTGCTAGTTCTCCTGTCATGTTTTGTACTGTGTATTTCCCAGTTCTCCTGTAATGTTTTGTATTGTGTATTTTCTGGTTCTCCTGTCATGTTTTGTATTGTGTATTTTCTAGTTCTCCTGGCATGTTTTGTATTGTGTATTTTCTAGTTCTCCTGTCATGTTTTGTATTGTGTATTTTCTAGTTCGCCTGTCATGTTTTGTACTGTGTATTTGCTAGTTCTCCTGTCATGTTTTGTATTGTGTGTTTTTTTTCTAATCTTGTGTCTAATCTTTGTTGTCATGTTATTGTTGTTGTTTTTGATTCTACGTCTGTTCACGCTCAGTGATATTATATAAAGAAAAGAAAAAATGCATGGAAGGTGAGGGTGGTGGAAGATGTCCTACTGAAATGTGTACAAGGGAAAGATAGTTTAAATGGGCAAAAAAGAAACTTCACAAAGCAAGACAACCAGTTAAAACAAAACAAACAAACAAAAAACAAACATAAAACTTAATGAGGTTATAACAATTGTCCTGTAAGACTGTACCAGAGACCTTTCGCAATATTAAATATGTATTCTCACGTTTTGTGTCATGTTGTGTAGTCACTTGTGTAGTGTCATGTTGTCCGCTGTGTATCACGTGTTGTTGTTTTGTCTTTTGTGTATATTCTGTGTTGTGTCATGTTGTATATTATGGTTCTATTATTGTGGTATCTTGTACTCCTTTGTGCATGTGCTAATCTGGTGTTATGTTGTCTACTGCGTATTCACTAGTCTGGCGTCAAGTTGTCTGTTGTATGTTAATCTACTTTGTGTCGCTAACATTGCGTCCCTGTGCTGCTTTGTGGTTTGTGGCTTTGTGCATTCCTGTTATTCTGTTTTTCAGTAACAGTGCTTGTGTCATCTAACTGTTATGTTTTCTGTCACTATGTAGGTATGTGCTATCTTGTTGTTATCCTGCCTGTTAATGTGGTCCGTATTCCTGTATATTTTCTGTTATTGCAGTGTGTGCTAAACAACTACTTGCTTTGAAACTGTATATTGAGATCGTTTCATTTGATGCACTCGGGAACTTGTGTTCGTAATTAAGTACTGATTCAAAAACCTTTTTTTTGTCTTTGCTGGTATTAGGTTCAGAAAAGTTAAAAACAACTGTAACTTATCGGTTGATATTGAGTTCAAGCAAAACCTGAGAACCATCACGTGTATCCCTCTTCAGTTTCGTTTCATATATATATATATATATATATATATATATATATATATATATATAGATATATATAGATATATATATATATATTATGGAGTAAAAACTGATGTGTATAGTTCACAGATGCTGACTATGATATTGAAACACAATGACACTTTGTTGACAAACGAATTGGAGCAACTAAATGCAATTCAATAATTGTGAGTATAGGTGGGGAGGGGGTGGAACAACTGATACTTGATAGGTGGGAATCACCTGATTAGTTCATAGAGCATTACAAGTTTGTAGTTAATTTAGTTTTGTTAAAATGTTCTGATGGCCTAGCAAATACACACTTGCATATTGTCATTAATGAACAGCTTATTTCACTACTGGGATGTTAGATACAAAGTTTTACATCGTTGATTCTTGTTTAGTTTATTTCACTGATGGTGTGTTAAATACAGTCTTGTACATAGTTTAATGTTGTTCATTCTATTTTAATTATGTTGTGTTCAACAAAAAGTTGTACATAGTTTATTGCTGTTCAGGTTATTTCACTTTTTTGTGTTTAATCAAACGTTGTACAATAATGGTTTCTTCACGATCTCTTTATTTCACTAGCGGTCTATTGAACACAGTGTTGTATATTGCTCACTGACGCAAACTGTGTTTCCCTTGTCAATTACTTGCAATTCAAATACATTACTATAATATACAGTTATAGCTCTATTCATTCAAGTCATTCTTTTTAGCCTTAGGCACCTCTCAGAGTTTCCCTCTTTACGCTGACAATTTCTTCAGATATCATACAACAGCAAAAACATTTCAGTAAACTATCAAAACATAATGAATATTCATTAATACTGTCAAAACATTTTTTTTCTTTTTTCAAAGACCAACAACAGTCATACAAGTTTTCTCACAATGACACTGTGTCTGGGTTGGGTTTTTTCAATACAATCTGAGTCAAAGTGAATACGATTACTCTGGACCTGCTACACATCAGCTCCTATGATCAAAACAAGCTGATGTCACAACAGCCAGACCTTCTGGTCCTATCATTTCCTAGCAGACAAAGTCCATATCACCAGCCAGTGAGGCCCTGATTGAACTTATCACTGGCAGTGCCAAGGCTCTGTGTAACATTTTACAATTAACAGTCACTTATCTGTTTCTACAGTCAGGCTACATTAGTTATTACTTGTAGAACGACATAGGATGGTCCATGAAACAAGGTAACAGAACATCATTAAGTGTTATGTGGTTTTATAACACTGGAAGCTTCCTCTTTCACTGTTCATCTCCTTGCTTGGTAATGTAACCGAGATGCTGACCCCTATCACTGCAGGCTCCTACCGTTATAACAGGCAACTGAATTGCCATCAGTTATCAGATCAAAATCCGCTGAAGTGAGGATACATTTTCCGGTGACATCTCTTACATCAGGTTTAAAATCCCAAGAGCCAAAGACCAGCTGTGGTCTCTCTCTCTCTCTCTCTCTCCTCTCTCTCTCTCTCTCTCTCTCTCTCTCTCTCTCTCTCTCTCTCTCTCTCTGTTATTGCTGTAGTTGTTGTTTTGGGGGTTGTTTTGGGGTTTTTTTTGTTGTTGTTGTTTGTTTGGGTTTTTTGTTTGTTTTGTTTTTGGTGTATGTGAGTGTGTGTGTGTGTGTGTGTGTGTGTGTGTGTGTGTGTGTGTGTGTGTGTTTGTGTATGTGTATGTGTGTATGTGTGTGTTGTGTTGTGTGTGTGTGTGTGTGTGTGTGTGTGTGTGTGTGTGTGTGTGTGTGTGTGTGTGTGTGTGTGGAGGAGGGGGGATGTTGGGCGGTGTTGGATTTTTGTGTGTGTTTTTTTTCTCTTTTGCTTGGTTTTTTTTTTTTGGGGGGGGAGGTTGGTGGTTTTCTTTTTTTAGGGGGGGGGGGTGTTTTGGGCTTGATTTTGTTTTTTGTTTGTCTGGAGTTTTTTGTTTTGTTTTTTTTCTTTAAAAAAAATTTCCCCTTTGTTTCTACTGTTTGAGAGTATGAGTATTGGGTCCATTATTAATATGTGTAGATGGGGGGTTTTCCCCTCTTTATTGTGTGAGTGTGAGTGTATGGGTATTGCGCTTACCTTATCATCATGACATTCAATGTGTATGAGTATAATCAAAAAGTGTTGATGCTGATCGTGTGCTATGTGAGTATTATATATTTAGTATTATCCCTGAAACACCCCCCCCCCCCCCCCACACACACACACACATATACGCACACACATTCTCTCTCTCTCAATGACTGCATAGGTTTACATTTCTTCTTTTGTTTTGTTTCTTGTTTTTATTGTGTGAATGTATGGGTATTGAGTTTATTTCATTATCATGACATAGAATTTGAATAGCGTATCCTGATGAAGGATTCATACTTTATATTTTCAATACTTTATTGGGCTTGTCCGCTGTACTTAAGTTTTAATGAGTGCCCTATTTCAATATCTTACTGTTATATGTAACAAGTATATGTACCATTTGACAATGTGTAGATGTTTACCTTTATGACTTATTAAGTTTGGTTGTTATTTTTCTTGGTTTTGTTGTTGTTCTTGTTGTTGTTGTTTGTTTTTCTCTTTTTTTTCCTTTTTTTCTTTTTTTTTTCTTGGTTTGGTTTTTCTTTCTCTTTTGTTGTTTGTTTTGGTTGGGTTTTGGGGGGTGGGGTGGGGGTGTTTGTAGGGTATTCTTTTATTTGTTTGTTTATTTTTTGGTTGGTTTTTTGTTTTGTTTTGGGGGGCCTGTTTTGAAAAGGGTTATTTCCCCTTGTTTTGTCTGTGAGAGAGTATAAGTGTTGGGTTATTATTAAGATGTATCCCTACGGGCGGGGACTAGATGTAAAAAAGCACATGAGTGCTTATTCATTATCCTCGAAATAAAAGAATTTGTGATTGTCATTGTCATTGTCTCTCTCTCACTCTCTCTCTCTCTCTCTCTCTTTCTCTCTCTCTCTCTCTCTCTCTCTCTCTCTCTCTCTCTCTCTCTCTCTCTCTCTCTCTCTCTGCGTCAGTGTAACTCCGGTACTCTTGCTATTTCTTCCTTACCTAGTTAGTGTCAATGTGCCCTACTCTTAACCTGGATGGCACTTTTGTATGCTGGAAAACTGCTCACAAGATTCAAACAGCCATTCTATGCACAGCTGTTTCCTTTCCTTAGCTGTGAAAGAGGAACCGTGCCTTAGCCTACAAGACTAATAACTTCTATGCAGCATTTACTGATTTTCACTTCATGTTTCTGATATTGCGTTCATTACAGAGTTGTGTATTATTGATTGATGTTGAACATATTTCACTTATGTTGTGTTTATTCAGTTGGCTATCCTTTATTGAAGTTCAATTTATGTGGTCTTTTGTTGTGTTGAATACAGAGTTGTATTGTTATCGTTTATTGATGGCTGATTTAGTTCACTGGTATTGGTATTTTGAAAAAAGAGTTGTTTGTTGTTTATCCATATTCCGGTCACTTCACTGATGTGTTGAATTGAATAAAGAGACACAATCTACTGAAACAGTTCTTAACTTCATGATGGGCTGAAAGCAGCAGCGGTGACTGTGTGAGTGAGATGTGCTTACCAAAGCTGCACTCAGATAATTTTTCTACCATTTCTACTACTACTACTACTACTACTACTTCTACAACAACTATTCCTACTCCTCCTCCTCCTCCTCCTCTTCCTACTACTACTACTACTACTACTACTACCACCACAACCAACATCACTACTACTACTACTATTACTACTACTACTACTACTACTGTTGCTGCTCCTGCTGCTGCTGCTGCTGCTGTTGCTGCTGTTGTCGCTGCTGCTGCTACTATCACTACTACTACTACTGATATAAAACTTAAACAGCATGCTATGTAACGAAACAATTTATTTATTCATAAACTGAGTCAAAACTAAATTGAATTTTCAGCTAACTGCGTGACTGACTGCTTTACTGACTGACCTCCTGGCAATCTAACTTCCTAAAAGAAAAAAACCCTAAGCCAAATAAATGAAAAAAGAAAGAAGAAGGTGAACAGACAAACTAAAATTATTGATGTATGTAAGATTTTTAAAAACTTCACAAAACCCAAAACATATTAAACAGTCAATAAATAAATCATTCAATCAATCAAAACAATCAATCAATCAATCAAGTAGCTGAGAAAATAGCCAAACAGCACCCACACACACACACACCACACACACACACACACACACCACACACACACACACACAACGCGCGAGCGCGCGCATGCATTCATACATACATACATACATACATGCATAGAAATACATACAGAGGGACACACATGCATACAGAGATACATACAGACAGACGTACGTACATCATACATACACACACATACATACATACATACATACATACATACATACATACATATATATGTACATACATACATACATACATACATACATACATACATATATACATACATACATACATATATATACATACAAACATACCTACAAACGGTTGTTGTCAAGATGGCAGTGTCTTGAAACGACTCCAAAAATGTTCTTCAGTGGAAGGAACTGAAAGTGTTGAAACTCAATTTAAAATTGCCTTTGTGAGGACAAAGAAGAAAGACCAATTTGTTGGCAGTAAGCAGAGGGCCCATTGTTGGCATCTTCAGGACTTTGACCGATGTTTCATGGTCAGTTGTCAGTTTTTCCCAGGCTGCCCACAAAGCCTACACCACTTTGGAAGAAGCTGTCCCTGCTAGGATAACAGCCGGCCGCAATAACCAGCCTGGCTTCGGAGCCGGTGAGTACTACGATGAAAACAGAAATCTGAACATGACTAGGTTTCTTAAAAGTGTAGATCTATGTGAAAACACGAACGTTAAAGAAAAAAAGGACTGAAGAAATTCAAGAAGTAAAACACATTTGTAGAGCAGGAAGCAAATAACGAACCTTGAAATGTTCCGACTGTTTGAGGAAAGTGCACTTTACATGGGCCCAACTACCGGTATACCAGTTGTGAAAGCAAATCATTGATGACGCACCCATGCATGATGCAAATTCACATGACGTAACTTTCATAGAACAAACTTTATGATGCCAGCAGCAAACACTGACAGATACTCTCCGAAATCTGGAATCATCAGTATGCAACCTGGCCACAGAGATGAACACAGGGGAGTGTTAAAAACCATCCATCGCCCTGAAAACCCCCGATTTTAGAAACAATAAAGAAAAAAGAGAGCAACCTAAATTGTCGACATCACCATCAAGATCTCGGCATGTGGGAACACAAACAAATGACCTCTGTGACAGACGCGAACATGCCCATAACAACACATCTCATCTAAGCTCAGATATAAGAACATCAAAGCAAGGATAACAATTTAACAAATCACCAGTTGGCAACATGACTCAAAGTTTCCCTGATAACCACACGAACCTTTCCTCAAAAGAACGTAACACACATGTGGCTATACACAAAAAAGAACACCAGCATTAGCTGGCTCAGATGAACCAAGATGATAGCCAGCATGAACCTGACAGTGATAGTCCAGTGATGACAGTTTCAAAGAAGAGGACATGATGCCCCAGAGCGATGACTCCATCAAGTCACCTAAGGTAGTCCTTCTACATCGAGCAAGATTGATCCCCAAATACTGGGTCAACCATATGGGTTGAAGGTGATAATGAAGAAGGTGATGGTGGCTGAAGAGTGTATTATTAATGTCAATTCAGTAAACGCAGATGCTGTTCTTGTGCACATAGGAATTAATGATTTTAAAAATATGGATGCAGAAACTGCAAGCACTATACTGACCTCATCTGTCTGCAAACTCAGAGAAGAGTTAAATCCAAAAACCAAGCTGGTTAACGGCAAGGCCACCAGCACACGTCAGAGATAACCTACTCGTAAAGTGGAGTTATTCATTGCTCTCCTTTCAACAAACTTCCATAAGATGGACACCATTTCCCTTAATGGTCATGTACCCTTGCAACCCCAGCGTCATCTGATTGACGATGTACACCCCAACAGTAGAGGAGCTAGTATTCTAACTGCCAACATTGGGCGACATCTTGACAATCTTCTTCTTCTTCGACCGTTGGGGTACCCGCACGGACGCTGCAAGTGGACCGCCAAATGGTTCTGTCCTGGGCTGCTTGACAATCTACTCTGGGAAAAAACAAAACGAAAGTGAGGACATTGAGATGCTTATAGCGTAGATCTCCAGATTACAGGAGACAGGGACCGAGACAATGGAACCCACCTCAGGACCACTGGCAAATCAGTGCGACTCGAAATTTTCAACATATAAACAAAGAAAGACAGACTGCATACTTTAGAGACACACATTGTGACATGCCATCTGGAAACAATTATGCCTATAACAACTACACACACCACAAGAGACATGGTACTACAGATAGATCTAAGAAATCAATGTACAGCAAGCCTTGGTACCAGACATCATTCTGAGACAGACAGACTGATTCAACATCAACTTCGCCAACAGAAATGATGGAACAAAGGCTGGCCAAACACGTGCACATGTACAGGCCTACAGGCTACCAGGAAGATGGCACTGACCACCATGGCAATTCTCCTGTCAGACAGGCTTTAAAGTCGCCCATCTGGTCACATTTTGACAGACCAAGTCACTACTACTAGATCTATGACTTCTAAAGGTTTAACACAGGCAGTAGTTCCACTGAACACTTTAGCAATACAATGAATTTAAAAAAACATAATTAAAAGAACTATTAACACTTTCTCACAGAACATCAATGGTTTTATAGAAACAATTGATGGTATTCCGTTAATTAATTTATGAACAGACTGCTTACTGACAAATTAAAAACATATGATCTAATATTCTGGAGAGATAAAAATATATCACTTATCTCCAAGATCAGATTAATATGCTCCCTTGTCGAATCCATATTTCTGTATGCCTGTGAATCATGGACCCTGACTGCAGATTTGGAGAGAAGAGTACAGGCGGTGGAGATGAGATGCTTTCGGAGACTCCTTGGCATCTCCTACAAAGACCACATAAGCAACGAAAGAGTGCATAACAGAATCCAGCAAACCATTGGACCCTATGACAACCTTCTAACGATCGTGAAAAAGCGTAAACTTAAATGGTATGGGCATGTCACAAGATCCAAAGGACTTGCAAAGACAATTTTAGAAGGCACTGTCCAAGGAGAAAGAAGAGGCAGACCAAGGAAGAGCTGGGAGAATAACATCAGCGAATGGACAGGCCTAGAACTCAAAAAAAACCCTGAGAAAGGCAGAACAGAGAGAGGAATGGAGGGAACTGGTTGTTGAGTCTTCGAGGGTGCCCCCACGGTCGTCAGACTACGGGACAGATAGATAGATAGATAGATAGATAGATAGATAGATAGATAGATAGATAGATAGATAGATAGATAGATAGATAGATAGATAGATAGATAGATAGATAGATAGATAGATCTTGTATTCTTAGAAGAAACTCATTAAATTTAGATTATGAGCAGTTGATGTTTTTATTCCTTTTTTAACTTCTCTGGGAGTTCATCATTGTTGAAGTAAACACAAAAATGTACGAAAACCTTCAGGTAGAGAATCAGTGTTTGAAAAATCAAATCTACCAGAACATACTAATTGTCTACACCAAAGTAATTGTGACATTGTATGGATTGATATCCCAAATACAGAAAAAAATTATGATGATGCCCTTTATAGGTTGCTGTCATATTCCTTCTCCATCTTCCTCTTCTGGGAAGATCAATTCAGATCAAATATGGGACCGGTCAGAACATTGTTTTGAGCAATTTTCCTCCAAAGGAAACATTATCTTAGGTGGTGACTTTAATGCAAGAACTGGAACAGTTGTTGATTATGTAGCTATAGATCTACTTTCTGATAACAATCATTACAGTCTACTTTATTTTTAGTGTTTCCAAAAATGTTGTAAACAACAAATGTTCAATGGTTAATGTTGTGCACATAGTTTGACAGAGAGTTTTAGTATTTGCATTAATAGTAACTTACTTATAAGAAACAGAAAAACTCTTGGTGACTTGGAAGGAAAATGTGCATGTCCCCTATGGCAAGGTAGTAGTGGTGTAGATGATTTGTTCTGAAATTCTGACATTCTTAAAATGACTGTAGAGGATCTAAATCAGTTTTCTGATCATTTTCCATTGTGATTAAAATCTTTTTTACCGCTGAAGAAAAGGAAAGGGAAAAATCATCCCGAATGTATCACACAATAAATAAATAACATAAGAAAAAGAAAAATGACTTAAACAACTTTACTGGAATGATAAGTTTGCCATAGCCCTTAGCCAGGCAATGAAGACAAGAAAAATCAGTCAAATGTTACAAGAAATCACTTATGGCATGGACACACCATATTCCACAACAACCATTGATTGTACAGTTGAAAAATAGATTACAAACACATTGACAAATCAAAATTGGCTTTCTGTTATAAGCAGATTCGCAAAACACAGAAATTAAAATTCTCTAAGAAATGGTTTGACCAAAATGTTACATTTAAAGATGAGAACTGACATCTCTAGGGACCGACCTGAATAGGCACTCTCAAAATAGAATACTTAATGACAAATACTATTTTCAATTGAAAGTTTACATCATAATTCTATTTTTAAAAAATCATACAGAAGAAATTAGTTCAAAGACTTAATGAAGCATTTATGCAAGATCCTAACCAGATATGGAAAACTTTAAAACTACTTCAAGAAATAAAAAAACATGTAAAAAGTCACTCTCTTCTGCCAAACCCTTTATAGTTAAAACATTTAGAAGTACTCTTGGGTAACGACTGTCATGTTAATGAAAGCATACAAACAAAAAGAAACACAGATCTGGAAGTGAATGTCAAAGTCCTTCCCATGAGACTATAAACCGAGGCCGTGTTCCAACGCATGCAGAACATCTTGCGCACACGTTAAATCCTGTTCCGCTTTTCGGAAGAGTAGGCCATTGTGTGCCGGTGGAAACAGATGATAACATTTACAAAACCGCATACACATGGAGACTGGATGTAAAAAAAAAAGCACATGAGTGCTTCTTATTCTATTATCCTCGATATAACAAAATAAATAAAACTAACTAAATAAATAAATAAAGTGATAAATTCAAACGTCTCATATTCATACCTTGATATTCCTATTACTTTGAAAGAAGTAATACACGCTTCCAAGAATATATGCAACCAAAAAGCACCCGGAAAAGATGGTATTACTAACGGAATAATAAAAACCAGCCTATCAGACATAATTGAAAGTCTAAATAAGTTGTTTCAGCTATTCCTCAGTTCAGGCATTTATCCAGACTCAGGGAAAGAAAGAACATGTTTACCAATTTTAAATCTGTGGATCCATTAAATCCTGAAAACCACCTATGTATAACACTGAACAATTCACTAAGCAATCTTTTCATTGTCAGACATTAAAAAATCGCATTACAAATTACTCTGAAGACAATAGCTTAATATCATATGAACAAGCGGTATTCGGAAAATTACATAAAACTACAGGTCATATCTTTATACTTTAAAATATGATATATTAAAGTCTAGACAAAATCGGCTTTAATGTTGTTTTATTGACTTTTAAAAAGCATTTGACAAGGTTTGGCATGAGGCTCCTCTGCTAAAAATGTACCACACAGGCAATTCTTTTAAACTTAACCAGAGCATGTGCAATGATGCTTCGGTGTGCACCATGATTCAGTGTGGTTTCTTCTCTAAAATACGAGTACTGAAAGATGTACTACAAGGAATTGTACTTAGTCACACTTAATTCAATGTATTCATTCATGATCTTCCTACTTACATTAGCGATACGGATTCACCATTCATAGATAATGATAAAAGTAATATCATGTCATGCCTTTTGTATGCCGCATAGTTTTTGTACATTAGGGACATAATAATAAATGGTTGTTTTGAGTGCAAGTAATTAATCTGTCAATACTGTCTTCAGATTTAAGAATTAACCAGATGTCAGAATCCCTCCATTGAGGTATGTATAGTGAGAAAGCATTTCCAGTTACATTAAACAAAACTGGGTAAGCCATTTACAAAAAAACTGAAATAAGAGTGGTCTCAAAACAAGTCCTTAGGGGGCTCTATTTTTAATGGGCATTTGTTCTGAGGTTTGATTTTTGACAGTTACTAGCTACTGCCTATGCCCCATATATTCATATGAATTCTGATTGTAGTTTATACAGTTTAATTTGTGCAACAACAAAGAGTGATAAACTACATAAATTCTTTTTCAAAGTCAAGAAAAGATGACTAGTAAATGTTATCATGGTTTTTACTGTGTAAGAAAGTGTCTGTAGGTCGAGTAAGAGCAAAGTGACATTAACATATTTTTTTACAAAATCATGATTGATTTTCATTCATTGGATGGTTTTTGGCTAAGTAATAGTATCAGAAGTTTTGTATAATTTTTAATGAGCTTAGATGAGGCAAATATTATTGTAATTGGACTGTAGTTCAAATGGGAAAAGAATCGGCCTGATTAAAAAGAATAGATCGGTATAGCTTTTGATCCTTCAAACTTCAAAGGGAAGTAGCATTTCTCTATGTGCAAGCTATGCCAATATGTCAGTGTTTCAACAATGTTTACACCAAAACTGTGTTCATTTTTCCCTCTCAACTATTATCTAAATCCTGTGTTCTAGAAGTTTGTTTAAAGATTGTGGCTTTTCAATATGTCAAAGATTTTTTTTATCACTTACTACTCATCAAATAAAACTTTAATTTGTATTGGCAGAAAATGATTGTTCTAAGTAATTAAGATCATTTTCACTTGACTTGTTCAAGAACATAACTGCGTTTATATGTAGCTATTTGAACAGTTGCAGTTCAACAGGGTATGTATCTGTAATAA
>CM054143.1:4932460-4944194 GCA_028751875.1 Rapana venosa | reverse complement strand
ATATATTATTATTATATATATATATATTAAAAATAAAATTATATTTATATATATATATATTATGTGTGTGTGTTGTGTGTGTGTGTGTGTGTGTGTGTGTGTGTGTGTGTGTGTGTGTGTGTGTGTGTGTGTGTGTGTGTGTGTGTGTGTGTGTGTGTGTGTGATGAAGTCAGAGTCAAACTTTTATTTTCAGATGGTACATTGAATAATCAGTGCATTTGCTTTTTTTCGTCAAGCCATCTTTCTAAAGAAAAAAAAGCGAGAAAAAAAGATAATGTATATGCAGAATAAAAAACCTAATATATGGTAAACTCTACAAATCAAACAAGAAAAAACAATTACATATGAATACATGAATTAAAAACAAAACAAAAAACCCAGAAAAATATTATACCATACAATTCAAATAATGAAAAAATCTTGAAAAAGTATCCGTCATAATACAAAAAAACAAGCAACAAAGAAATATCAAACCAAAACCAACAAAGAAGACAAAATAAAATAAAAAATAAAAAAAAAACCACCAACTTCTTCCTCTCCCCCCCCCTCGCACACACATACACACACAAACTTTCAACCATACAAACAACTGAATAAAACAACAAAAAAGATGAATCAACAAGAACAACCACAACAAGGAAATAAACAATCAACAAACACAAACATACGTACACAACAACAACAGCGACAATTACCAACATAGGACAAGAATAACAGCCAAGACAAATGAAGAACAATATAGAACTAACAAAAGACGAGAAAAGAGTCTAAAATACCCTCCCAAGAAAACCACCTAAACCCAAATCAAACAAAAAGCAAAATAAACCAGAACCCCCCCCCCACACCACCACCAACAATAACAACAAAAACAACAACCAAATGGATATAAACTGAGGAAACTGATGTATCATTTAAACACTTACATACACATACACATACACATCCTCACCCATATCCCCTTCACCACATAATATACTCACATATAAGGAAAACAAGAATAACCAACAGCCATTGGATTCAGAGCAAATAAGTATAACAAAGACATCCATTCCCTCCCTTTCCCCATGTACATGTGCTTTTTGATTTGGGGCAGAACAACGTTAATCCTTCCATCAAAGAAGAAATTCAGGCAATGTAAACCCACCCAGCAGTAATAACGTCAGCAATAACAATTTACTTCATCTAATAAAATGAAAGGGAAAACTATCAGCGACAAGATTAAATAAATCAGCATATTTTTGTGTAACACAAGACACGTAAAAAGGCCAAAACAGCAAGAAAGTATAAAACCAAAACCAAACCAATTGCACAACACACACGCACTTACACACTTGTACACACACACACACACACACACACACCACACACACACACATACACACACACACCAGATTCAAAGTGTTGGGGTTGATATCATATCAACCCATATATAGATCAATGCTCACACATGTACTCTATATGAATATGAAAACTTGGGTCATATCTGATTTTAATGACAAGAATAACGTCAGTGACACTTAAATCACTCTCTTAAGTTTATAAGTCGTGTTCTGTACTTGTATTCATGAAATATCTTTTTAGATGTGTTTTATACTGATTTTTGCTTTAATGCATTTAAAATTTGGGGGGAGTTTATTCCGTAGGTCACTACCTGAATACAAGAGGCTCGATTTATATAGGTTATTTCTGGGTCTTGGAAATGTTAGCAAATGGTTGTGTCTATATTGGTTAACTTTGAAAGCTTTGGTCATCTTTGGAGGTGCATTTTGATTAACAACTTTCTGCATAAACACAGCTTTATTGAATAAAAGTCGGTTTCGAAATGTCAGGACATTTAATTGCTTATAATCCTCAATTGTAAGGGTGCTTGTTTTTAACAGTACAAGTTTTACTGCTCTTTTATATAAACGATGAATGAATTTCAAGATCGTTCCACTGCAGGTATCCCAAATAGTTGACGCATAGTCAATGATTGATAGATAGTGACCGCAAAAAAAAGTTTTCGAGAATTATTATTTAGAAAGTGTTTTATTTTGGATAATTGAAATAGCCTGTGAGCTAGGCGTTTACCTAGTCACATTATGTGATCAGTCCAAGTCATATTTTTGTCAATGGTAACACCTAATACTTTATGAGAGTCAACTTCTTCAACTATTGCGTTATCCAACAACAGAGGTTGAAACCTATCATTCATTTTTTGCCTTTTCTGTCTTACTGATACGTACATACACTTTGTTTTTTGTGCATTTAAGGATATGTGGTTTAATTGAGTCCAAATAATCAATCTGTCAATACTGTATTGAAGTTTGAGAGTTAATCTGCTGGAGTCTAAATCACTACAAAAGAGAGTGGTATCGTCAGCAAACATTTCACAGTTACATTTAATAAAACAGGGTAAATAATTTATATAGACTGAAAACAAGAGTGGTCTCAATACTGAGCCTTGTGGTACCCCATATCTAATGGGTAGTAGTTCTGATGCTTGATTATTTACAGATACAAGCTGCTGCCTATTAGACAGACAATTTTCTAGTAGTTGGATAACTTCATGTGGCAGTTTGTACAATTCTAATTTACGCAATAACAAAGAGTGGTTGATCACATCAAATGCTTTTCCAAAGTCAACAAAAAGGAGGCCAGTAAACTTATTGTCATTTATATTGTGTTTGTGTAGGAGACTGTCAGTGAGCTGAGTTAGAGCAGTGTGACAGAAATAGTTTTTACGAAACCCTGATTGATCCTCGTTCAATAGAATCTGTGTGTTGTGTGTGTGTGGTGTGTGTGTGTGTGTGTGTGTGTGTGTGTGTGTGTGTGTGTGTGTGTGTGTGTGTGTGTGTGTGTGTGTGTTTGTGTGTGTGTGTGTGTGTGTGTGTGTGTGTGTGTGTGTGTGTGTGTGTGTGTGTGTGTGTGTGTGTGTCTGTGTGTGTGTGTGTGTGTGTTGTGTGTGACGGGTGCGGGCATAGAACCCCATAACCAAACCACCGCCCAGTCTCTCATACACATACACACACACACACAACCACACACACACACGCACACACACACACACCACACACACACACCACACACACACACACACACACACACACACACACACACACACACACGCTCACACACACAGACTAAAGGATTGCAACAAAATGCACAACACTAAAAAACACCTAAGACATAATGGAGTGAGATATTGATCCGTCGAAAAACCATTCATCTATAATCATGAGCTTACTCTTTTATTATACTTTCATCTTTTGCTTTTTTCCCTTTTTTTAGTTGATTTCGTCCACCGAATTTTTAAACATTTACAAATCAAATTCTTGTAGGAGCCCACATCCGTCAAACTCCACTCTGTCTGTCTGTCTTTCTGTATGTCTGCTGACTGTCTGTTTGACTGTCTGTCTCTCTGTCTTTTTGACTGTCTGCCTGTCTGTCTGTTTTTAACTGCCTATATATGTGTCTGTCTGTCAGTTTGACTGTCTGTCTGTGTGTTTGAGTGTCTGTGTGGTTTTTTTACTGTCTGTTTGCGTGTTTGACTATCTGTTTGTTTGTCGATCTGTCTGCTTGAATGTCAGTGTATTTGGTTGACTCTCTGTCTTTCTATCTGACGGTCTGTTGTTTGACTGTCTGTCTGTCTGTTTGACTGTCTGTCTGTTGTTTGACTGTCTGTCTTTTTTACTGTCTGTTGTTTGATTGTCTGTCTTTTTGACTGTCGGTTGTTTGATTGTGTGACTTTTTGACTGTCTGTTGTTTAATTGTGTGACTTTTTGACTAGCTGTCTGTTGTTTGATTGTGTGTGCTTTTGACTGACTGTTTGTCTTATTGACTGACTGCCTTTTTGACTGTCTCTCTTTTTGACTGTCTGTCTGCTGTTTTATTGTCTGTCTCACTGTCTGTGTGTTTGTTTGTCTGTCTGTGTGTTTGACTGTCTGTGTCTTGAACTGTCTGTGTGTTTGACTGTCTTTGTGTTTGATTGTATGTATGTTGATTGTATGTCTGTCTGACTGTCAGTCTGTCTGTTTGTTTACCCCCTCTACACTCGCAGTACTACTCCTGGTGTTGTTACGTCTGATTCTGTGTCAGATGACTGTTATTGTTGTTATTGTTGTTGTTTGTTTTGTTGCCTAGGAATTATATAAATCTATATAAAATAAGCCCCTTAACAAGGATTTATAAATATTCAGTCACACACATACACACAACTCACACACACACATGCACATACACACACAAACACACACAGGCACACACAAAACATGCACGTACACACACACACACCACACACACACACACACACACACACACACACACACACTCACACACACACCTCCGAGAGTTTAATGAACACTTCAAGGGCTGAAAAACCTGCTAGAGAATCGCTTCATCACTGAAAATTTTCTGACGTTCAGTTTTTCTTTCTTTCAAGGTTTGTTCATAATTTCTTCGTTTGGATGGTTTGTTGGCTGACTGGTTTCTTGATTGGTTGGTTGGTTGGTTATTGGTTTGTTCATTGGTTGATTGGTTGGTTGATTGGTTGGCTGGTTGATTTGTTGGTTAGTTGGTTCTTGTTGTTTGTTTTCATTTTTTCCTTTTCACTAGCAACATAATAATTACATAGATAGATAGATAGATAGATAGATAGATAGATAGATAGATAGATAGATACATACATACATACATACATACATACATACATACATACATACATGCATACATGTATACATACATACATACATACATACATGCATGCATGCATGCATACATACATACATACATAAACAGACAGACAGACAGACACACATGCATACATACATACATACATAAACGGAAAGACAGACAGACAGACAGATAGATAGATAGATAGATAGGTAGAGAGAGAGAGAGAGAGAGAGAGAGAGAGAGAGAGAGAGAGAGAGAGAGAGAGAGAGAGAGAGAGAGAGAAACATAGAGAAAGACAGATAGATTATTTATAGATGTATGTCCAGTTCTGAATAGATTTAAAACATTTATCCCCTACCTCACTCCAAGAACTCCTCCCTCCTCCCCTCCATTTTTAGGGGAATTTGTCTAATATCACATTTTGTGAAGGGGCGAAGAATGAAATGGAACACTCGACCTAGCACTTCCTGCCAGGTGTTTTACCACGAAACCACTGATTCGCCATTGTCAAAGCGCTAACCGATTTACATTTGTTGTGATAATGTATTCGAACTGGTTAACAAGTTACCAATCTCCTTGGAGGGAAAAAAGGGGGCGTGAAGAATTGGAGGGAGACCTATTTATCATTCTTTTTTTTTCCTTCGTGACCCATGGTTTATGGGGGTCGTCGGATGTAGCACCGTTTTACATCGCCAATCTCCCTGAAGGGGAGGCTATTGATCATTGCTCCATGGGACACAACCCTCGTGTTTTATAGTTATTAAGCGTTCTCTGTCTGACCCGAACCAGCATTAACAAAGTAAGTCATTGTAAACTAGTAAGTTAGTTAGTCAGTCAATAATTAGGAAGGGAGGACGAAAAAAGGAATACAGACAGCAAAGAAGAAAGAAAAGAGAGAAAGAAGAAGAATAGATTAAAAGAAAGGAAGAAATAAAGGGAGTGCAGAAGATAAAAAGACAAGGTTGAAAGAATAGAAGAAAGACAGATGGACGCACAGACGAAATCAAGAGGTAAAATGAAATCAAAATAAATGTGGGCATGGAAACAGTTAGTTGGTCAGAAAAGAGCTAGACAACACAGCAGCAAATTATTTGTAAGCAAGTCGGTCAATGGGGTCAAGATATCTCAGTGGTCGGAGCACTCGCTTCCCCCAGCTAATGTTAAGCAGCGTCGAGTTTACCAA
This sequence comes from Rapana venosa, assembly GCA_028751875.1. Lineage (NCBI taxonomy): Eukaryota > Metazoa > Mollusca > Gastropoda > Neogastropoda > Muricidae > Rapana > Rapana venosa. Next base: position 4,938,358 of record CM054143.1, on the reverse strand, counting down.
CTAGATGGGTGACCGTTTGCGCGCCTTGGCTTCAGTACAGTCCCCCAGTTCACCCAGCTATAAATGGAGACCTGACCTCTTTAGGATCAGGGAAGGTAAAGCAGCGAGGGAGAGGAGATGGACGCTACCCTCAATATGCTGGCCCTTGCAGAATTTGGGGTCTCTGATGCCTCGCTACCCTACGACCAAATAGATTATTGGACACATTTACCTTTACCTTGTAAGTCAGTTAAGAAGCATACGAATAGACAACAACAAAATACGAACCCCGTCACAGAAAAACATGGAAAAAAGGTATAAAAAGTAAAGAAAGAAGGAAGGAAAGAAAATAGAATAAGTAGAAACGTAACATAAGGAAGACATTAAACAAAATAAATAAAAATAAGAAGAGAAATAGTGCTCCCAGTGCTGATATTCAATTTTAGTATTAAACTTTCATGAACTCATTTGTATGGATGAAATTCATTCCACTAATCTCCAGTGCCCAAGTTGTATGGTAGATTTATGGTCTAGAGGTAAGTCCATCCATCACATAAATTGAAAGCTCACGGGTTCAATTCCTGTTTGAAATCAGACTTTTCCCTATCCACTCGATTCTCAGTGGTTCTTCTTCTTTTGTCCGTGGTGTTCGACGATGACCTCCAAAACAGCAGAGGAGGCAGCTGCTGTTTCGGAAATTGGGCAGAAATTTGATTATAGTGGAGATGCCTTTCCCACAGTACATCCCCACTCTCTAGGTCAAGTGGGCATAAACACAGTCAGCTTTGGAGATATTCTCCAAAGGCGAGCTAGCCCCCATTGCTGCAGCACATAAATACTGTGCAAGTCAAGCCTCCTAGTCAGAGAGTCATAGTCGATCACTAAAGACTAAGCTGTAAAGTGAAATTTCATGAGTGGGGAAAACCACTGGTCATACAGCCTCTCACGTTGCTGTTGCCCCCAGCGTCAATGGTTTAATCAAGAACTGTGATAAAGCCCAGGCGCTGACGGCATAACCAGAAGTATTCTTCATCAAAAGACCTAGTAATTTTGAATGTGAAGATAAACGGAGGCCCCTTTTACAACCCATCGCATGCACAGCCAGCACAGAGTAACATAGCCTTTTCAATCCAAACTCTGACCCAGGCCAAAAGCCGTGTCAGTTATTAATGTCTGCTAAGTGCCTAGGCCTACATTAACATGTTGTTATGTCATAACATGCTATGTTGAGATTGCCTTCATCAATGACGGGCTCTTAATATAATAACCTACATTCTCCATCAGGAGAAACATCATCTGAAGTCGGAGTATGGCTGCCTATGTGGCGAGGTACTTGAAAACAGTCATACACACACACACATGTCTCATCCAGTATTGTTGTGGTTTTTTTTAAAATCTTACATTGATTCTTAGGTGAGATGAGTGAGTGTATATTCTGGGTGACCCTCAGGGTGTTAGACTGGGGTTGCAAACTAAATGAATGTTGCAACCAGCTACCAACATACAATAATTTCATTTGTCCACAAACTGTACAAACCATTGTCCACCACGTCTTGTTCATGTATGGATACACCAGACAAACAAAAATATCATTATAAGAGAACAGCGGTGCAAACCAATACTTCACATACATTCCCCGCCTCTGGATTGGCATAGTAGAGCCACGACAGAGTACATCTCTGATTTCCTGATACTTCCCTATCTATTGCGTCTTCTACTGAGTAGAGTGCGTTGTGTCTGGTATTGTCCTATTAACTCTGTAGGAGGTCTGCCAGCTGGCCTCAGCGGACACATTCTGACTTCAGATCAGTTCATCAAAAGTTCGTCAGGAACACACATCAGATTAGGTTTAAAACAAAAAGGCATGGGAATGGGTTGGGTAGGTACAACAAAGTTAGCATACAAGGATGGAGAAGAAAGGATAAACCAAATCAAACCAAATTCTTTTTATTCGAAGCTGGTAAATAACCACTCATTATCTGTTACATCCAGGTCCCGCCTGTAGGGACTTTGAGACAGAAGTAAAGGGAGTTGTAGAAATGGAAATGCCATAAAGAAAAACAACAAGGCAGAAACGAAGAAAAAGGATAGAAAATAGGGAATTCCTAGCACAGAATGTTCCAGAAAGTGGAGATACCACTGATACTGACAGACCTCCGGCATCCGCATGAGGGAGCTCAGTCCCTATCACAACAACAATTCAAATTTGGCAAAGAGACCTGGGAATGAGTGCAACTTGTGAGTGAGATGTACCATATACTTGTTTTGTTTTATTTGTTCATCTATCCTTTATTTTGAGGACAATTACAAAAGCGCATATGTGCATTTAACGTCAAGTTCCAATGTCTTAATATATAGTTTGTAATTTATACACTAGATTAATGTGTATATACATCACCTTTAAACAAGGAATATCTTTCGGCGTAAAACTCGGGTTGCTCTCCTTTGGAGTGCGTCGTCAACCAATTTTGAGATCACTATCTCTCTCTCTTCTCTTCTCTCTCTCTCTCTCTTCTCTCTCTCTCTCTCTCTCTCTCTCTCTTCTCTCTCTCTCTCTCTCTCTCTCTCTTTCTCTCTCTCTCTTACTCTCTCTCTTTTCTCTCTCTCTCTTTTTATGTATGTGTGTGTGTGTGTGTGTGTGTGTGTGTGTGTGTGTGGTGTGGGGTGTGTTGTGTGTGTGTGTGTGTGTGTGTGTACGTGTGTGTGTGTGTGTGTGTGTGTGTGTGTGTGTGTGTGTGTGTGTGTGTGTGTGTGTGTGTGTGTGTGTGTGTGTGTGTGTGTGTGTGCTAAGTCAAGTCAACTCAAGTGATTTTTTAAATTTTCGGATAGTACTATGAATAAGCAATGCATTTCTTTTATCATCAAGCCATCTATTTAAAAACAAAACAAAAATCTTAATGATGATACTGAAGTACTACATTATTAAAACCTTTACCAATAACGTGCGTGTGTGTGTGTGCGTGCGTGCGTGTGAGTGTGTGTGTGTGTGTGTGTGTGTGTGTGTGGTGCGTGTGTGTGTGTGTGTGTGTGTTGTGTGTGTGTGTGTGTGTGTGTTATGTGTGTGTTCCTATGACAGCAGCGTTTACTTCAAAATATATCGCAGGGAAAACTATCTTGTTGCAGTGGGTTCCTTAACGTGCAATAGGTGTATGTGGCACAGGCAACCTCAGCTACTTACTTTCTCATCCAAAAGACTATCCCGCATGCCACTACTCTAAATCTAGTCAATGTAGGGTGAAAGGGGGTTGCATTAAACATTAATAAAACGTGAAAAAATTGGTTTGTAGACAGGATTGCGACCTCGAGAACAATCATCCAGCTATCATTCTTCTCTAATCAAATTAGTGACAGTGTTAATTAAAACAAAAGCAGAACAAATCAGCTAAATCAATGTCTAGTCAGACCTGGAACTACAAATTTGCTAGTCTCTCACTTCCTGGTCACCTGCATTAGTCTTTAATCAAGTTAACCTTTATAAACGAGTAGCTGTGACTTCTTCTTCTTCTTCTTCTTCTTTCTTCTTCTTCTTCTTCTTCTTCGCATTTTTCTTCTTCTTCTTCTTCTTCTTCTTCTTCATCTTCTTCTTGGTCTTCTTCTTCTTCTTCTTCGTATTCTACGTATTCTTCGTATTTTTCTTCTTCGTATTCTTCTTTGCATTCTTCTTCTTCTTCGCAATTTTCTTCGTCTTCTTTGCATTACTCCTCTTTACATTCTTCTTTGCATTTTTCTTTGCATTCTGCTTCGTATTCTTTTTCTTTGCATTCTTCTTATTCTTCTCTTTCATTGCATTCTTCTTCTTCTTTGCATTTTTCTTCTTCTTTGCATTCTTCTGTGCATACTTCTTCTTCGTATTCTTCTTCTCTGCATTCTTCTTTGCATTCTTCTTCTTCACATTCTTCTTCGTATTCTTCTTTGCATTCTTTGAATCCTTAGTCTTCTTTGCATTCTTCTTTGCAATCGCATTCTTCTTCTTCTTTGCATCCGCGTTCTTCTTCTTCTTTGCATTCGCATTCTTCCTCTGCTTTGCATTTGCATTCTTCTTCTTCTTTAGCTCTGCTGGAAGTTGTTTTGGACAGCAAAAGAGTTTAGTAGTGAGAGCGTTAAGCTTGCGAGCTGACGGTGCGTGTTCGAGCCCCCACTGAGACTGTGCCTGTTTGAGAGGACTATTCCTTGCAGTTACCATCAGTACAGACCCTATGTCCGCGAAAGTCCTTTGGGTAAGACGACAAACTCCCCGGTGAGGGCTTGGGGCTTATCAGTATAAATAGCATCTCCGAATTCTGGAACGTCTAGAAATGACCTCTTTTCTTTAACTCTCTTTATTTATGCTTTATTTATCCATGTCACCTCCTTGTCTATTTTTTGCCTTCTTGGTCCATTCTCTTGCCTTTTTTTTTTAATCAAGAAAGACTTCAAAATATAACGATTCTCTTATGCCGAAGTAGGATGCGCTGGGCCTGATTTGTAAGGCGTTTAAAGACAGCGTGACGCATTTTCACACATTTGATAGACAGTACTTGCTGTCTGAGCGTTCGACAATGAAGAAAAGAAGGCGACAAACCAAGACCCTTAAACAAACGCACGCAGAATATCATACACACACATCAAAAGTCTGTCAGCCTTTGGTAAGCATAGACAGTTGCTTGCAAGCAGAAACGGGTGACATTTTCTTTTTAAATCTAGTGTCTTGTTTACACATCCTCATTGACGTCCATTTGCAGCTACTTTAAGGACAGGCAATCTGTGGCATACGCAACATTTGACCATTGGTTAATCTTGGAGCTGTAGATGGGGAATGACACCAGAAACAGAGCACTGTAGTGACATCTTCACCAATGATTCGACAATTAACAAGGGTTTTATTTTCTCTTTTTTTACTAGCTAGTTCATTAATAGCGGCTGTTCACCAAAATCCAGACCTGCAGAAGTCAAGTTAAAGTGTGTTTGACTTGACTTTACTTAACTGCAAGTTTTTTTTTAATCGAGGTTGATAATGTCAAGTTATTTGCCCACCCTTCATACTGTTCTTAATCTCTCTCTCTCTCTCTCTCTCTCTCTCTCTCTCTCTCTCTCTCTCTCTCTCTCTCTTTCCCCTTCTTTTATGTTTTTATCGATGTTTATATTTCCAAGTTGGGGACGGAATAGCTCAGTGGTCAGAACACCCACTTTCCCCTAGTTAAGGTTAAGCAACATCGAGCGTGGTTACCATTTGGATGGGTGACCGTTTGTGCTCCTTGGCTTTAGTATAATTCACCAGTTAACCCAGTTGTAAATGGGTACCTGTCCTCTTTAGGGTCAGGGAAGGAAAAGCAGCGAGGGAGAGGAGATGGGCGCTGCCCTCGATTTGATGGCCCCTGGAGAAGTTGAGGTCTCTGATGCTTCACTCCCCTACGACCATATAGGTTATGGGACACCTTTATCTTTACCATTATAATGTCAAGTTCTGTTTCTATGCATCATATTTTTCTTTTATTTCGTTCTCACTCTTGTTCTTTTTTGTGTGTACTGATTCTTTCTGTTCGTCTACCCATTCTTTGTGTGAACAAATGGGTACATAGTGTGTTCATAGTTGAGTGTGCTTAATAGTATTAGTTTATAGTGTCGACTGATCTTGGAGCATATCTCTTTAATTCCTATTTTCAACGAGCTGTCTTTTTCATAAAACACCCCTTGTCTGCTACAACTACTCAACGTTTAAGTCTAAGCCAGGGAAGGTAAACCAGTGCTGAAGAGGAGACGGGCACCACCCACAATATGCTGACCACTGGAAAAGCTGAGGTCCCTAATGTCTCGCTCCCCAACCGTTACCTTTTAGTTTACAATCTGACATAACCACATTGTCGAAAGAAGCGCTGCATTTCTGAGCATTACAATTCCTTAATAACACTATATTTCTATTCCTTTTTTAAAAAAATCTCT
>CM054143.1:4919960-4927460 GCA_028751875.1 Rapana venosa | reverse complement strand
ATATATTACATACACAGGCACATATACATGCACACACAGGCACATACACACCACACACACAGCACACACACACACACACACACACACACACACACACCACACACAACCACATACGCACAGACATATACACATGCACAACCAGGCACATACACACAGGCACACACACACCATATACAAAACACGCAGGCACATACACACACAGGCACACACACACACACACAGGCACACACAACACACACACACACACACGCACCACATACACACACACGCACATACACATGCACACACAGGCACATACATACACACCACACGCACACACACACACACACACACAAGGCACATACGCACACAGGCACCCACACACATACACACACACGCACACACGTGCACGCAAGCACACATGCACGCTAGCACGCACGCAGGCACGCAAACACATACACACAAATAAACTATTTGTGCAAGTCGTACAGTTGCCATTAAAAAAAAGTCGCATGCACAAAGGCACTATATGTAACTATGAATGACATGGGTTTTTATCCCAATATCCATGAAATAAAAGAATAACATCACTGCACACACACACACGCACGCACGCATACACGCACGCGCGCCCGCACACACAAACACACACACAAACACACACACATACACACACACGCACACACAACGTGTGTGTGGAAAGGGTGGAGGGAGAGAAAGAGGCATTTTGTTTTTAGCTATTGTTTATGTTTATGAAAGGCTATGACTAACTTATACAAGCCTGTGTACAAATGAAGCGGAACGACGGAAGGAGAAAAGCAAAAGGTTGACGATATTGTGACTTGATTTACTTCCCAATGTTCAATTCAATTAATTTTATTATGAATGTTGTTTTGTTATTTGTATTTTGTTACTGTGATGCGACTTCTAGTCTGTAAAAATTCTTATTGTTTTGATTTGATAGTCTAGTTAGTTGTGGGCCTTTGTCATTATGTCGGGATTCATAGATGTTTCTACACAAGGTTTTTTATAGTTATTATCATTTTTTCTTTATTTTGGCTTGTTGTTTTTACCTTCCTCCGTAATAATAATAATGATAATGATTATAATACTTGGAATTTATAAAGCACTATATCTTGCAACAAAACAAATCAAAGCACTTTTATTCATCCTACTCATTCACGTGCAGCCAGTTACAATTACAGCTTTTTTCTTTTTACAAGTTCAAATGTATACACACACGCTCGCACGCACGCACACACATACACCACACTGACACACACATAAAGGAAGGGTGATGGGATTTTGGATGTTGAGGGAAGAGACAAAATTGAAATGGAGCAGGATGGGAGAATCTTAGCTTTGAAATAAATGTCTTGAGGCTGGATTTAAAAGCGCCATAAGAAGGCTTTTGGCGAAGGGAGAGAGGGAGGTCATTCCAGATCAATGGGCCAGAAACTGAGAAAGAGCGATGGCCAACGGTGGACTGGTTGAATCTAGGTATTCTTAAGCACAAGGTATCTGCAGCAGAGCGGAGGGAACGCGGAGTGTACAGGTGAAGACATTCACGGAGGTAGGAAGGTACTGTTTTGTAGAGGCATTTGTAACAGGGTGTACTCATCTTATAGTTTACTCTCTGTGGCACAGGCAACCAGTGGAGAGATCGCAAGAGAGGAGTAATTGCACTGATGCGCTGCAATTGATAGTAGCACGACTGGCAGGTTTGGGTAATGAATTTTTGCATGGAGAGTGTGTCGTCTATAATGACCCCTAGATATTTCACAGCAGTAGACAGAGAACAAGCCTATTGCCGAATTCTGTTGAAGCTGTTGTGATGGAAGAGAGTTTGTGTTTGGTCCCTACAAGCATGGCTTCAGTTTTATCTGCATTTAGCTGTAACTTGTTCTGTATCATCCAATTTTGGATATCTTGAAGGCAGTAGGGCACATTAATCAAGAGAAGAGAGGGTAGATTTTCAGGAGCATCACTGCTAAGAATCCGAGAGTCATCTGCATAAAAATGATGGTTGATCTGATGACGATTTATTATGTGCAAAAGAAGAGCAGTGTAGAGAGTGGGACTCCACATTCCAGTGTGGCAGGTGTTGACTGAATCTTGTTTACTGCAACTGTGTGGAATCAGTCTGTAAGGTATGAACTAAACCAAGTGAGGGATGTGTCTTTAATACTAAAAGTCTTTTGGAGACGGGAGAGAAGAATTGAGTGGTCTATAGTGTCGAAGACTGCAGATAAGTCGAGAAGAGTGAGAAAGGAGATTTTTTTCTGAGTCAGACGCGTGTAGAAGCGTGTTTAAGATGTGGACTAGGGTGGTCTCGGTGCTGTGTTGGCACGATAGGCAGACTGAAAAGGGGGAAGAAGACTATTTGAGTGAAGATGGCTGTTGAGTTGTATCAGAACAGCTTTTTCAAGGACTTTAGAGATGAACGGTAGGTTAGATAGAGATCTATAATTCTTCAGAGTGTTAGGATTGAGGTCGTGCTCTTTGAGTGGAGGTGTAGCTATTGCAATTTTGAGACCTGTTGGAATAATTCCTGAAAAAAGTGATTAGTTTCCTCTCTTTCATCGTTTCTATCGATATTCCCCCCGTCTTTTTTCCATTGTTATTGCTGTATTATTATTTTAGCGGTGATGGGTGATTATCATTATTATTGCATCAGCTTATCGTAATCATCATTATTGATTTTGGATTGATTTTTTATGTTTGATTGATATTGAATGGATACTTTCAAAGCATTACTTTAAGAATATGGGTGTATTTGGATACATGTTCGAGCATGTTGATAGAAGAGGAGGGATATAATTGCTGACAGTATTGTCGATGCAATCAGGTGTGGATGCCTGGTATTTTCTTGTTTTTTGCTTGTTTGTTTGGTTGGCATTTTTGTTGTTGTTTTTGTTGTTGTTTTTGTCAGCTTTTCTTTTCTTTTTGTCTTCTTTTAGGCGGGGGGGGGGGGGGGGGGGGTATGCTTTGTCTGTTTATTGCCTTGTTTGATTCTTTTGTTTGCTTGTTGGGGTTTGTCATGGTTTTTGTGTGTTAGTTGTCTTTAATTATTACGTTTGAATATGAAAGAACCGGTGATATTGTAACCTGATATAATTTGACATTTTATTATTCTATATCTTTTCTCTCATTTCCTTGTAATCCAAATGCAAGTAGTACATATATGCGCGCGAGTATGTACGTGTGTATGTGCATAAATGTATGTGTGTGCGTGTATGAGGTGGGGGGCGTTGTGTTGTGCACACACACACACACAGACATACATACACACACTTTATCAAGGACAAACTTGAAATAATCATTTTTACCTTCATTAAAAAAAAAATTGCGTCTTCACTACAAACTTTCCAGAATCTATTGAAGAAAATACTTCATCGATAGACTGTTGTCGCGCCACCCATCTTGATATTGGAAATTATGATGATGTACCTGGTGCTTTACTTTTTTGCAAACCGTTATCTCTACACATGCTATACTGTTTTCTTGCATGCGCGTAACAGTTACTAGGCATTTTGTGAGATACACTGGACATGTGATGAATATGAGAGAAAGAGAAGGAGAGAGAGAGAGAGAGGAGAGAGAGAGAGAGAGAGAGAGAGAGAGAGAGAGAGAGAGAGAGAGAGAGAGAGAGAGAGAGAGAAGAGAGAGAGAGAGAGAGGAGAGAACTTACAGTTGAAGTGGGTTGCTTCTTTAATAATCGCCCCTGTACGTGACCTCGGGCAGGTATAATCAAATCTGCCATTAACAACCACAGCCACCTTTTCCACTGTCCAAACGATATCTAAACCCAAACGTTGGCGTCTTAGGAAAACTCGCCTCAGCTGAAACAAGCATGGCATATGTTCAAATAAAATCAGTCACGCTGATGGTTGGGTTTTTGTTTTGCTTTATTTTATTACTGCCATCATTATGACGATAGTCATGTCATTGTCCTCATTTGTGTTTGTGTGTGTGTGTGTGTGTGCGTGTGTGTGTGTGTGTGTTGTTAGTGTGTGTGTGTGTGTGTGTGTGTGTGTGTGTGTGTGTGTGTGTGTGTGGTGTGTGTGTGTGTGTGTGTGTGTGTGTGTGCATTTGGACTTGTTAGACTATTGATTGCTATTGGTTGCATGACGGTGTAAGAACGCGTTGAGTGCAAGCGCTTTTGTTTGTCTGTGCAAGATACAGCGCTATATAAATTCCATTTTCTAAATTATCATTATTATTATCATTATAGATATTATTGTTATTATTATTTATTATTATTATCATCATCATCATCATCATCATCATCATCATCATCATCATCATCATCATCATCATCATCATCATTATGATCATTATTATTACCGTCGTTCTCCCTTTTCCCTTCTTTCCTTCTTCTTTCCTTTTTGGGGGTCTATATTCGTTTGATATTAATCATTACTAATGAACATGATTGGCAACAGTGTATGTCAAGCTCCTGAACCATATAATATGAAAAGTGAATCTATTCGTCTGCGAATGATAAAATAGTACAATACTCTCAGGAAAAAATGGACATGTGAACATCGTTACAGTCATCACCTTCGTCACCACCATCACCATTACTATGAACACTGTTGAGTGTGCTACTCCATAATTCTAGACGACAGGCCTGGACATGAACAACAGCAGTAGGATAGACTACAGCAACATACATATAGAGTAGAACAACTGTTGTGTATGTAGCGCAACACATGTACACACACAAAACACACACACGCACACACACACACTAGCACACACAAACACACACAACACACACACACACCACACACACACACACACACACACACACACACACCACCAGAGTAGGCCATTGTGTGTCGATTGGAACAGATGACAGAATTTACAAAACCGCATACACATGGGGACTAGATGTAAAAAAAGCACATGCTTGCTTTTTCCATTATCCTCGATATAAAAAAATAAAATCAAATAAAACAAATAAAACAAAACCAACCCACCCACCTACACACACACGCACGCGCACGCACGCACGCACACACACGCGCGCACACACACACAGACACAGACACACACACACACACACACACACACACACACACACACACACCACAGGCACACAATCAGGACGAAACGTGCATTCATGTAGGGGCCAAACTTAGAGCAAGAATGTCAAAACGAACCGCAAACCACACAACCTCACACTCCACACACCAAAGCACTCCTACCATGAAGCCACTATACTCCCAGCTGACGATTGGCAAAAAGCACTTCACGCTGCATTTGGAGAAAGCCGCGCCTAGGTCGTACCAGAGGTGTGGTTTCCTGGATTCATGGTCAAACCTGATCTGCGCCATGTGTTCCGAGTGGAGACGGGAAGTCCACACGCAGACATTGTAGGACACTGCAATGGCAAACACGACGTAGATGAATACACATGATACACTAGCACTCAGCTTTCCCCCAGCCAAGTTAAGCAGCGTCGAGTGTGGTTACCACTTGGATAGGTGACCGTCTGCGCGCCTTGACTCCTCCAGTTCATCCAGCTGTAAATGGGTACCTGCCCTCTTTAGGGTCAGGGAAGGTAAAAGCAGCGAGGGGGAGGAGATGGGCGCCGCCCTCAATATGCTGGCCCCTTGAGAAGTGAAGTCTCTGATGCCTTGCTCCCCTACGACCACATAGGTTGTGGGACACTTTTACCTGTTCGTTACACTAGTTTATGTCCTAGGGAATACACAGGACAACAAATTCTATCACTGGTGAATACACACACCGCTGTACACGCTGCTCATGAACACGTGCATTACAACATTGTCAGTTGTAAACGTGCTGTATATCTTTAACAGCTTTTCGGATAAGCACTATACGAATCATCAGTATCATCGTCATAACCATCATCATAACCATCATCACTGTCATCACCATCGTCGTCATCACTGTCATCATCATCGTCGTCATCATTGTCATCATCATCATCACCATACTGGTGATAATATTGACATTAAGTGTTACCACTATCATCACCACCACCACCATTATCGTTGTTGTTATTGTTATTGTTATTATTATCATCATCATCATCATTGTTGTCGTCGTTGTTATTATTATTACTAATATCATTCTTCTTCTTCTTCTTCTTCTCATTATTATTATTATTATTATTATTATTATTATTATTATTGCTGTTGAAGTATTATCATCATCATCAAAATCACATATCAGCAGTATTATGATTAGAAAAAAGTAGAGATATTGGGAAAGAATAGTAGAAACAGAGGAATTGGAGGTCAGGGTTAACTCAGAGATACCAGCCTAGCTTACCTGTCACATTCCTCTGGTGACCTCCAGCCTTAGCACCATCCTTAATCAGCAGGCTGAAGCAGGTCAACCACACTGTAGAACAGAAAGGCAGACAGACAGACAGAGAGACAGACCTCCTACATGTGTGTGTTCTCTCCCCTTACGGTTTACAACTACAACATGCACCTGCCTACACATTAGTTACATCTTTACATGACTAGCATTTGAACCAAGTGCATGTGATCAGATGAGTTTCTCTGATGCAGCAATCCGTGTTGATTCGTCGCTATCTGTCAACGGTAAGGTAAAGGTAAAGGTTCCCATAACCCTATAGGGTCTTAGGGGAATGAGGCATCAGAGACCTCACTTCTCCAGGGGCCAGCATCTTGAGGGCAGCGCCCATCTCCTCTCCCTCGTCAATGGTACTTTCTTTCAAATGATCTCAAGAAATGCGTTAGCAGTGTCTGTTGCTCTCTGGAAGCTGACAAGGATTAGACTTTGTCAGTACCTCATGTTGTCTTCCATCTTCTTTCCTTTTATTTCGCTCCTACTTTCTGAAACATTGTCCTGAAAGATAATCTATGTAACCATAGTATATCCGATTAGGTGCAAAATGTAAAGGTAAAGGTGTCCCAAAGCCTATGCCGTCGTAGGGAAGCAAGGCATCAGAGACCTCACTTCTCTCGGGGCCAGAATATTGAGGGTGGCACCCATCTCCTCTCCCTCGTTGTTTTACCTTCCCCTGACCCTAAAGAGGCAGGTACCCATTTACAGTTGGATGAACTGGGGGACTGTACTGACGACAAGGCGCGCAAACGGTCACCCATCCAAGTGGTAACCACGCTCGATGCTGCTTTACTTTAGCTGGGAAAAGCGAGTGCTCTGACCACTGAGCTATCCCTATCTGAGTAGGTAGCTCTCCTTTACGTATTATTTTTTGCTGTATTTGCATTTTCTTCTGATGCAGCTTCATTTCTTTAGTTTTGTGTCCTGGCGTAATTATCACCCCAGGCTGCTTTGCTTATGTTGGTACTATGTCAGTTCTGTTTTCCGATGTAAGCACCTCCTCTGGGTTGTTTTGTTACCTTATTCTGGCTTTGTTTTTCTTGTACATCCGGCATTTCTGATTTTCGTACTTGGTGTAGCTATTAGTAATGTTTTGTTTCCTTGTACATCGATCTAACTGATTTTGTGTGCAACTGTCAATGATTTTGTTTCCTTGTACATTTGCCAACC
>CM054143.1:4901590-4914460 GCA_028751875.1 Rapana venosa | reverse complement strand
GTGTGTGTGTGTCTGTGTCGGTGTGTCTATGTCTGCGTGTTTCTGTGTGTCTATGTCTGTGTGTTTCTGTGTGTCTATGTCTGTGTGTTTCTGTGTGTCTATGTCTGTGTGTATGTGTGTGTCTATGTCTGTGTGTTTCTGTGTGTGTAGGAGTGCACGCATGCGTGCGAAAATGACAACATCATGCTCAGCAAAGAGCTCATAGCAAACTTGCCCTCAGATTATAGAGGCTAGTAGTGCTTCTCTACCTTAGTGCTACCATATGCATGTGATGGCGATGGAAAATTCACTCATTTGTCCGCAGGTCCATGCATTCTTTCTCTCACAAACCTGTGTTGCTGTGATTGCAAATTACAAATTAAAGGAGAAGATGCTCATGTGTCCAAAGGTCCACACAATCTTTCTGTCACAAATATGTGTTGATGTGAACGCAAATAACAAATTAATGCGCATGGAGAAGACGATTCTCAAATACAAAGACAAAAATCATGCAAATCTAGCAATATTAGCCTCATAGAAGAAGAATATTACTTCCCTTTAAAAAAAATATTTATATGCTAATCTACGGCTTAAGCTTTGTTTAACTTCATGATTGTAAGTTTAAAATGTAAAAAAATGAATATCTGCTTTATATAGTGAAAGATGAATAATGCGTTATACATTGAAAGATGAATATAATTATGCCTCGCACAATGGCAGTGGATATAACTATACCCATACAGTGGAAGAGTGAAAGATAAACATATGCCTTATAGGGTGGAGGGTCAATGTATGGATATATGGTGTACGGTAATAGATGAGTATATACGTTATGCAGAGAAAGAAGAATATACGTTAGCAGTGGAAGGTGAATGTAGTTATGCTTCATATAGCGGAAGGTGAACATAGTGTATTGTACACTACTTTAAGCCACGGCAGATTTCTCTGTGTGAAGTCACGATCCTCTCCTAGGGGAGAGCGCGTCGCCACAAGAGCAGCGCCACGAATTATATTTCTTTGTCTCAGCTGCATTTGTTCCCCATAACAGAGTGGCTTTTGTCTACCGAATTTTGTCAGGGACAAGTTCCTTGTCGTCGTGGGTTCTTTTACGTGCACTAAATAATTATTTGTAACACGCGGGACCTCAATTTATCATCTGATTCAAAAGAGTAACACACAGATCACCACTCACGGTCTAGCGGATGAGGAAAAGTGTCTGTCTCCGTTCCTAGTCAGGTGCATTAGCTCTAGACCACAGATCTACACATAATCCTTTTATAGTGGAAGATAAACATACACGTTACGCAGTGGTATATGGATATACGATTTATACAGTGGACTACGGGTGTGTAGTTTATACAGCAGATTTAATATTCCGACTTAAACAATGGAAAATGAATATATGCCTTAAACAGTGACAGGTAAATGCATACCTTACACAGTGAAATATATATGCTTGCCTTAAATAGTGAAATATAAATATATTCTTTATACAGTGAAAGATAACCATGTACCTTTAAAGTGCATACAGATCCATTCACTTGTTAGCAAGCAGCACAGGGGCCAAGATATTCCACCTCTTATGCATTTTAGCAACAACTCTCGTTTTTCTCGAAAAAATAAAATTTTTGTTGTCTTTTTGAACTTAACTTAACGACAGGATTTTTTTTCTCTGCTCCTAAATATTTGCTGAAAAGAATGCAGAGTGTGGACAATATTTCTTTCAAGTTGGCGATTAGCGTTCCTGCACATGTATCGACTTTAAAAATGGATTCTGAAAGTGGTACCTTACCTTTTGGAGAGCAAGTTCGGCTCGCTTCAGCCAAGTATATGTTAAGAAGTTCTACAATCTAAAATTGTAATACTAAAGAACGTAACTTAAAATCAGTTATCAATTTTCCCAAGAGGACTAAATCCATACAGTCACAGACAACAATCAGCTATTACACCTCTGATCCTTTCATCTCTTCACAAATAAATGTCAGAAGTATAGCACCTCTACCAGTTCTTTTTATACAATTCCAAAGTGGGAACTAAACAGAGCCAATTTTGATATTGATCAGACTACAAACAGAAAAGCAGAAGATAGCTCTGCTGTAGCTGTTATACCTAGAGCTCATATTGACGAACACTCTAATGATTATCTTGACGTTTTCACTGACGGGTCTGTAGTTGAAAGTGGGCAGGCTGGATATGTTTCTGTAGTTCCAGCTTTAAAGATAGAACAAATCTTATCCTATAAGCTAACATTTACTGGTCTATTTTTGCGACAGAACTTATAGATGTTTTAATGGTCCTATTTTTTCTGTCAGATTTACAAATGAATATTTGTAGAGCCTTGTTTTGTATTGATTTTAAATTTGTTTTTGCAGCATTGAAAACGTTTTGCGCAAAGATAAGGGGAACATTTATCTTTGAAAATAGTCATCTTGTAAACTGTCTTTCCTTCCGAGCCACTACCACAGCCTTTTGGCTGGATCCCATCACACTGCGGACTCTATGGAACCGAGTGGGATGACAGTTCCACCAAAGCTGCTGCACTAGACAGTGATGCTGAAGATACAGCACCCTTAAACATTCCACTCAGTCGTCAGGAGGGCAGCAGCCATTTTCTGGAGAAGGCTTGTTGGAACCATTCTTACAATTGACGAAAGCATACTTCACGCAGACAGTTATTGCGGTGTGACAGAGTGTGCCCCCCCCCCCTCCCTTCCTCTTACTTACCTTTCCTCCTACCCAATCCCCCCTCCTTCTTTCACTTACCTTTCCATCTACCCCCCTTTCCCCACTCCTTTCACTGACCTTTCTCTCTACTTCACCATGTCCTCCATTCACCCTCTAACCAGTCCCCCCCTCCCCCCCCCCCCCCCCCCGCCTTCTGCTTAAAAAATGGAAACAGCAAACATGGGAAAAGTAGGAAGAAGACGACACATCTCCTTCAAAGCTCAGAGAAGTGGAAGTTATGTTATGGGTTGATCCCAGTTGAGATCTGAAATTCCTAACTTACAGCTTAAGTCGTGCCATTCAAATTCCCGTGATATGTTAAAAACTAACAATTCCAAACTTTGAAGGTGTCTTTCTATCAGTTAAGACAATAGAAAAATGTTACGTCTACAATCATCATTGTTTTTACTCCATATTTGCTTCAGACAGGTAAACAGCAAGTTCTACAATTTTGTAAACAAAACCTTGTTGCTTCATTTCCATGAGATGAAAGCTTTTATTTAGACTACTAAACATTATTTTTCCACGTGCACACAGTTACGTGCCATCACACTACCATACACTGGGAAGTAGTTCCACATTTCAGCATCCACTGTTGCCCATTGTATCCTGGCTTAATGCCAGACAAGTTCTCCAGAGGCTCACACTCGGTCGTTAATCATGTTCAACAGCTAGTTTACAAACTCAACAGTGGGGAGGAGAAACACACTTTAAGCCGTGATGATGACCAAACCCCATGCATCTGAAAAAAACTTATAACAACCATGGTGTCCATTTTGCCCATAACATTTGGACCTTTAATAATGTCCTTAGACACTTACATCAGATTGATGGTCAAAGGGAGGGAGGGGGGTAGATACAGGGACAGCCTAGTGGCTAAAATATTCCATTCGTGATCTGACAGCCTGTAATCAAGCCACTACCAAAGCATCCACTGCATGGAATTGTTTGCACACAGTTAATATCAATACGGACTCAACGTCCCTTTAAGTCCTTAGGACGAGATTATGAACTGAGATTCCGTGTGTAGAGGTACGCGCCTTGCCTTGTGCTCACATTAAAACTCGCTCTGCCTTTTGGAAAGTAAGCCAACGCATGCCAGTGAAAAGATATGACAACAAATAAATTGCATGCACATTGGTGCGATGTTTCGACATCATCCACAACGTCAGCCTGCATCTTCCTCACTGGTGGTCCACACCAGTGGTAGACATGCACACAGTCTCACCCTGGGGCAACACCAGAGCTCTAGCCATAGAACAGGGACAGACAGAGTGTTGGGTGTGTCCAAAAAACTGTTTTCTATATAACGAGAGAGAGAGAGAGAGAGAGAGAGAGAGAGAGACATGCGAAGAATTACAGGAAGAGACAGAGAGGGAGGGATAGAGAGATGGAGAAACACATACAGAGAGAGGCATACATAGACAGACAAACAGACAGAGAGACAGACTGAGAGGAGACAGACAGATAGAGAGAGAAAGAAAGACAGACCAACAGACAGGCAGAGAGACAGACAGAGACAAACGGCAGACAGAGACAGATAGAGAGAGAGGGAGACAGACAGAAAAAGACGGACGCAGAGAGAGACAGACAAACAGTCAGAGGGATCTATCAATGGTAATGGCCTGAATCTCCACTTCAAAGAGAATAAATAGGCCCTCAATGTTTCCCGTGACATCCTGACTGAATGCAGCATGATTTCTCCAGGGATTCACAGCACATCAATAACTATCTTCATCAGATTGTATTGGGCTTTTGTTTTTCGTCTCTTTGCTTCTCCAGGAGAGAGGGAAAGAGGATTGGAAGAGGATGACGAGGCTTGTTATGACGATGACTGACTATGGCTAGCTGGATGAGAACTGAACAAGAAAACAAAAGGGAAAAACTGTGAAGAGGAAGGTATGCATGCAGCAGCTTAGGCCATCTGTTTGTTAAGGAAAAAAATCACGAGTGTAGGAATAATGTAAAAGGCTAAAAAAGGAGGGTGGGATAGAAAGGAAGAAATGAAAAAGAAAGAAGTATGAAATGAAAAAGATAGAAAGAAAGAAATGAAGAAAGAAAGAAAGAACGAAAGAAAGAAAGAAGAAAGGAAATGGAGAAAGAAAGAAAGAAAGAAAGAACGAAAGAAAGAAAGAAAGAAAGAAAGGAAAGAAAGAAAAGAACAAGAGACTGCTTGCATAGCGTAACATCAGCACTTACTACACTTCTGTAACAGTCCTCTAGATGAGATTATGAACCAACGTCCCATATAAAAAAAAACCCACACAAAACACATTATTCACACGTTAAGAACCCATTCTGCCTTTCAGAAAAGTAAGCCATGGCATCCCAGTGGAAAGATATGACAACATTTGGAAACTAAATCGCTTGCACACTGGTGTGATGTTTCGACATCATTCACAACGTCAGCCTGCAGCTTCCTCACTGGTGGTCCACACCAGTGGTAGACATGCACACAGTCTGACCCCGGGGGAACACCAGAGCTCCAGCCATAGAACAGGGAAACACAGAGTGCTGGGGGTGTCCAAATAACTGTTTTCTATATAACTAGAGAGAGAGAGAGGGAGACGGAGAGAGAGAGAAACAAAGAGACAGAGAAAGACAGAGGGAGAGAGACAAAGAAAGACAGACACATATATATATATATATATATATAGATAGATAGATATATATATATATATATGTATATATATATACTCACATAGACACAGACAGACAGAGAGATAGAGAGAAAGAGAGAGAGAGAGAGAGAGAGAGAGAGAGAGAGAGAGAGAGAGAGAGAGAGAGAGAGAGAGAGAGAGACAGACAGACAGACAGACAGACAGACAGACAGACAGACAGACAGACAAAGACAAACAGACAGAGAGGGAGACAGAGACAGGCAGACGCAGAGAGAGAGACAGACAGACATATAGAACAACAGACAGAGACAGAAATGTAAATCTGGTGATGACCCCAGGAATCTCCACTTCAAAGATGATAAATACGCCGTCAATGTTCCCCGTGACATCCTGACTGAATGCAGCATGATTTCTCCAGGGATTCACAGCACGTCAATAACTTCTTCATCAGATTGTATTGTTTTCGTCTCTTTGCTCTTCCAGGAGAGAGGGAAAGAGGATTGGAAGAGGATGACGAGGCTCGTTATGAAGATGACTGACTATGGCTAGCTGGATGAGAACTGAAAAAGAAAACAAAAGGGAAAAACTGTGAAGAGGAAGGTATGCATGCAGCAGCTTAGCTTAGGCCATCTGTTTGTTAAGAAAAAAAAAATCATGTGTAGGAATAATGTATAAGGCTAAAAAGAGAGGGTGGGATAGAAAGGAAGAAATGAAAAAGAAAAGTATGAATGAAAAAGATAGAAAGAAAGAAAAGAGGAAAGAAAGAAAGAACGAAGATAGAAAGAAGAAAGAAATGGAGAAAGAAAGAAAGAAAAACGAAAGAAAGAAAGAAAGAAAGAAAGGAAAGAAAGAAAAGAACAAGAGATCGCTTGCATAGTGTAACATCAGCACTTACTACACTTCTGTAACAGTCCTCTAGATGAGATTATGAACCAAGGTCTAATTTATAAAAAAAAACACACACAAAACACATTATGCACACGTTACAAACCCATTCTGCCTTTCAGAAAAGTAAGCCATTGCATCCCAGGAGAAATATATGACAACACTTGGAAACTAAATCGCTTGCACACTGGTGTGATGTTTCGACCTCATCCACAACGTCAAACTGCAGCTTCCTCACTGGTGGTCTACACCAGTGGTAGACATGCACATAGTCTGACCCAGGGGGAACACCAGAGCTCCAGCCATAGAACAGGGACAGACAGAGTGTTGGGGGTGTCCAAAAAACTGTTTTCTATATAACGAGAAAGAGAGAGAGAGAGAGAAACAAAGAGACAGAGAAAGACAGAGGGAGAGAGACAAAGAAAGACAGACACAGATAATATATATATATATATATATATATATATATATATATATATATATATATATATATATATATATATACTCACATAGACACAGACAGACAGAGAGATAGACAGAGAGAAAGAGAGAGAGAGAGAGAGACAGACAGACAGACAGACAGACAGACAAAGACAAACAGACAGAGAGGGAGACAGAGACAGGCAGACGCAGAGAGAGAGACAGACAGACAGACAGACAGACATATAGAACAACAGACAGAGACAGAAATGTAAATCTGGTGATGACCCCAGGAATCTCCACTTCAAAGATAATAAATACGCCGTCAATGTTTCCCGTGACATCCTGACTTAACGCAGCATGATTTCTCCAGGGATTCACAGCACGTCAATAACTATCTTCATCAGATTGTATTGGGCTTTTGTTTTTCGTCTCTTTGCTTCTCCAGGAGAGAGGGAAAGAGGATTGGAAGAGGATGACGAGGCTCGTTATGAATATGCCTGACTATGGCTAGCTGGATGAGAACCCAAAGTGAAATGAAAAAGGCAAAAAACTGTGAAGAGGAAGGTATGCATGCAACAATTTAGGTCATTAGTTTGCTAAGAAAAATAATGAATGGAGGCATATGTAAAATAAGGCAAAAAGAGAGAGCGGGGAAGAAAGGAAGAAAAGAAGAATAAAAATAAAGAAAAATAGAACGCTGAAGAAAGAAAGAAAGAAAGAACGAAACTAAAATCAACAAATGAAAACAGGAAAAAAGGAGGTGGGGATGAACAACACACCAGGAAGCAAAGAACGAAATAAACAATGCACCAAATATGCGCAACATCAAGTTGTGAATAATAAATCAGCATGGTTTCTGCGTCTCTAAAACGCGAACAAATCTCTAGTGATGGGATCGTAAATCTGAAATTTAATATGTAATTTGGATGGATTCACTCACTACTCTTAATTAAATAATCTACATTTAAACCTTTTTAGGCCAGTTGCAATGTTCATAGTTTAAGCTCATTACTGATGAACATCTTCATAACATCATCCGATTAAAGCCATTTTAAACACGGTGACGTTTTGTTGATAATTCCTGGCGATGATACTTTACGGCTTAATCTTCAATGACAGTAAAGAGAGAAGAAGGTGTTCTCTGGCTTTGGTTTGGCATTATTCTTGTGTAACACCCACTGGATGTCTGCTTCCATAAGAGAGTGAGAGAGAGAGAGAGAGAGAGAGAGAGAGAGAGAGAGAGAGAGAGAGAGAGAGAGAGAGAGAGACTGAGACAGAGAGGGAGAGAGAGAGAGAAAGAGAGAGAGGGAGAGAAAGAGCGAGAGAGAGAGAGAGAGAGAGAGAGAGAGAGAGAGAGAGTGAGGGGGGGGAGACAGGACAGACAGACAGACAGACAGACAGACAGACAGATATACATCTAACTACAGTAATGGCCCCCTGAATATCCACTTCAAAGATAATAAATAGGCCGTCAATGTTCCCCGTGACATCCTGACTGAATGCAGCATGATTTCTCCAGGGATTCACAGCACATCATGTTCATCAGATTGTATTGGGCTTTTGTTTTTCTCCATCTCTTTGCTTGTCCAGAAAAGAAGGAAAGAGGATTGGAAGAGGATGACCAGGCTTGTAAAGACGATGACTGACTATGACTAGCTGGAAGAAAACCAAAAAAAGACAACAAAGGGGAAAACTGTGAAGAGGAAGGTATACATGCAACATCTTAGGCGATCAATGTGTTAGGAAAATATAATGAATGGAGGAATATGTAAAAGAAAGGGAGAGAAGAAAAGAAAATATGAACACGAAATAAAGAAAGACAGAAAGAAAGAAGGAAGGAAGGAAGACAGAAAGAAAGAAAGAAAAAGAAGAAGTCTAACAAATGATGGAATGAATTAGAGGACAACAGCAAGATCAAGAGCGTTGGAACGAAGAAAAAAAAGAAAGAAAGAAAGAAAGAAAGAAAAAGAAAAAAGAAAAAAAGAAAAAAGAAAGAAGGAAAAGGAAAAAGAAGAAAGAAAAGAAAGAAACGAAATGAAACGAAACAAAAATCAACATCATGAAAACAGAAAAAGAAGAAAATAATGAAAAACAAGCGAGGAAGCAAACAATGCAAAAAACAACAATAAGCCAAACACGCGCAATATCAGCTGTGAATAATAAATCAACCAGGTTTCTACTTTCCTAAAACTCGAACGAATCCCTAGTGATGCAATCGTAAAGTGAAATGAAATATGTAATATGGAATGGAATCACTCAATACTCTAAATTGAATAATCCACATTTAAACCTGTATAGGCCAGTTGCAGTTGTTCATACTTTTAAGCTCTTTACTGCTTAAAATCTGCATACATCATCCAAATTAAAGCCATTTTACGATATGGGACTGTTTTGCTGATGATTCTGGCGATGCATACTTATGGCTTAAACTTCAATGACAGTAAAGAGAGAAGATGATCTCTGACTTTGGTTTGGCATTATCCTTGTGTAACACCCACTGGATGTCCTGCATTCATGAGAAAGAGAGAGAGAACAATGAACAATGAACAAAATTTATTGCTATTTAGCAATCAAGCCATATAGCGCTGCGGCGCGGTAACAAACGATATCGAACGCGACGCGATTACAATGGCATGGAAACCATGGCAGTAGTGATATGTACATCGAGATTTGATACATTAGTGTCCGTGTCTCAGTTTTCAAAACAGTCTTTCCTTTTCCAGTCTGCAGCCAGCCAAGTTAGCCCATGTAAGACCGGATCAGGTCCCGAAGAAGATGTAATTCCCGTTCAGCACGTGCCACTGTCTCTGCGTGTTGAGAGAGATAGAGAGACAGACAGACAGACAGACAGAGACAGACAGACAGAGACAGGCAGATATACATCTAGCTACAGTGATGACCCCAGGAATCTCCACTTCAAAGATAATAAATACGCCGTCAATGTTCCCCGTGACATCCCGACTGAAAGCAGCATGATTTCTCCAGGGATTCACAGCACATCAATAACTTCTTCAGTTTAACGTCCTTCCACTAAATAGTGATATCAGACATCAATAACTATCGTCATCAGTGTGTGTATGTTTGGATGGGGTTTTTTTTCGTTTCTCTTTGCTTTTCCAGAAGAGAATGAAAGTGGGTTGGAAGAGAATGACCAGACTTGTTATGACGATGACTGACCAATGGCTAGCTTGAAGAGAACCAACAATGACATGACAAAGGGAAACGATGTGAAGAGGAAAGCATACATGCAACAACTTGGACACTCTTTTTGTTAAGGAAAAAAATATGAGTGGAAGAATAAGAGGAATACGAAAAAGAGAGAGAGCGGGAAATGAAGGAAGAAACGAAGACGAAAAAGAAAAATAGAACGTTAAACACAAACAAGCAAGGGAGGAAGAAAGAAAGAAGAACGTAAGAAAAAAAAAGAAATCGTCTGACAAATTACAGAATGAATCAGACGAGTACGGCGAGAATAAAAGAGTTGGAAGAAAAAAGAAAGGAAAAAAGAAAAAAAAAATAAAAAGAGAAAGAAAACAAAGAGAGAAAGAAAGAAAGGAAAAAGAAAGAAAGAACGAAACGAAGTGAAAGAAACTAAAACCATCATGAAAACAGTAAAAGAAGAAAAGAACGAAAACAAAACGAGAAAGCAAAGAAGGAAATAAACAATACACCGAACATGCACAGTGTGTGAATAATAAATCAACCAGGTTTCTACGTTTCTAAAACTAGAACAAATCCCTATTGATACGATAGTAAATCTGATGTAGAATATGTAATTTCGATGAATTCACCCACTACTCTAAAGTTACTTCTCTTCTACTCTTCATTTAAACCCTTTTTTTAGTCAGTTGCAGTGTTTGTTCTTTTATTTCGAGGATAATGGAAGAAACACTCATGTTTTTATTTTCCATCCAGCCCCCCGTGTGTATGCAGTTTTGCCAATTTTGCCATTCGTTCCCACCGGCACACAATGGCCTACTCTTCCGAAAACGGAACGGGTTTTAACGTGTGCGCGAGCTATTCTGGATTCATAATTTAAGGCTCTTTACTGTTGAAAATCTGCATGAAACCATCCGTTTTAAAGCCATTTTACGATGTGTGACGTGTTGGCTGCTGATTCCTGGTGATGATGCTTTATGGCAATGACAGGACAGAGGGAAGAAGCTGCTCCTTGACTTTGGTTTGGCATTATATACCTTTGCGCTAAACCCACAGAATTTTGTTAATAACGTGTGTGTGTGTGTGTGTGTGTGTGTGTGTGTGTGTGTGTGGTGTGTGTGTGTGTGTGTGTGCGTGCGTGCTTGCGTGCTTGCGTGCGTGCTTGTGTGTGTGTGTGTGTTTGTGTGTTGTGTGTGTGTGTGTGTGTGTGTGTGTGCGTGCGTGCTTGCGTGCTTGCGTGCGTGCTTGTGTGTGTGTGTGTTTTGTGTGTGTGTGTGTGTGTGTGTGTGTGTTGTGTGTGTGTGTGTGTGTGTGTGTGTAGAAGTGTGCAGGGGTCAAATCAAATGTAGCAACGATTCTTTATGTGTGCTAAATGTCAGTCGCGCACAAGACCTTGGTTTATTCTCGCACCAGATTGACCAACACTCAGCCTACGACTCGCAGTAAAGAATCAGAAAATGTGCATATTTAGGTGAGATTTCATCTTTCCGTTGTCTTTCTAAAATAGAATCCATTATGAAGATTGTCAAGATTTAAGATTTTATTTCGAGACTACCACTCCTTTAAAGGGATACATAGAATTAAACAAAACCACCAAACAAGACCGTCGAGTTGCCCACAGTGGTATGAACAAGAATGGTTACAAATAAGACTAGCTGAAATAGTGCTGTGGTTAGTGCCGCAGAGTATGAAGCGAAAGCTTCCACGTTCAAGACCCATAGATGATTTATTTTATTCTGACTCCGGCTGGCCTCTGTCCTGTGTGGGTTTAGTATGAGTTCATCAGGAAGACTGGAACCACACAGTCACGCTTCTTTCTCCTTAATGGATGCAATGTTGTTAGTGTTTCTCAAACTACCTCACCAACGTTGCACGTTGTCTTTATCCTTCGGGCCTGCTGACGCCAGGATGTATTTATGATGTCATGAAGAACACAGCCCTGTTAAGGGGTTTCAATGCATATGCATTTCCATTCCAGCGTTATTACAACCTCATTAACTGATCATCGTGCAGTTAAAAAGGAAGGTTTGGACTTCAATGGCTTTAAACCATTCAGGTTCCATGGTGTCATCAGCTTTGGTTTCTCACCCCCCTTCTGCGCCTGTGGTGAGTTTGTGTCAAAGTTTTTAAGGTTGGAGGTTCACAGGAGAAGGTCTTCAAAGGGGTACTGTGGAGGAAACCATCCGGGGTAGCTGTGACACACAGCGTTGCTTCTTGACTGGGTGGACGGGATAGCCTAGTGGTCAGAACATTGCGTTCGCAATCTGACGACCCGGGTTCGATTCCCGTTCAAGGGAAGTTAACATCAGTGCAGGCTCCACTCTCCCCCAAAAGTCCTTCGGATGAGACTTTAAACCGAGTCCCGTGTGCGAACGCACGCAGAACATCTTGCGCACAAGTTAAATCCTGTTCCGCTTTTCGTAAGAGTAGACCATTGTGTGCCGGTGGGAACAGATGATGTAATATACAAAACCGCATGCACACGGGGACTGGATGTAAACAACACATCAGTGTTTATTCCATTATCCTCGATATAAAAGAATACATTTTTAAAAACAACTATTGTCGTCAGTAGTTTGTGTCAAAGCCTTCGGGCTAGGATTCACAGGAGACACGTGGTGGTGGTCACTGTCTCAAGCGGATATCTCTCTGAACGTGGCTCCACGACTGAGCTGACACTGTCGTCAGCATGAGGACTAGTCGACAGTGTCCTGTCCATGTCAGCTCACAACAAGCACCATCCAACACCAGCACAGTCACTCATCATCAGTGCAGAGCCCCCTCTAGCTGGTGGCCTCGCAGCAGCTGCCTGACATTGATGAGCTCCTCCTGGTAGACCGAAGATGCTGAGGATGTGACATAAGACATCTGGGAATGGCTGGAGCAGAGAGAAGGAAACGAGCGCACGTGGGATGAGCAGGGCAGAAACGTTACAGAAGATGAGGCAGCAGAGGAAGAAACACGAACACAGAAACGCTATTTCAAAAATAGTGAAAAGGAAACAAACATTAGTGCAAAAAGTGCGGCCATTAAAACTGTGATTGCAGAAACGAAATAAGCCTCGGAAATGAGTGCGTGT
>CM054143.1:4887385-4892385 GCA_028751875.1 Rapana venosa | reverse complement strand
AGTTAGGGAAGGGAAGGAGGTGGATTAGGGAGGTTGGAGGGGGTTAGTTAGGGAGGGAGGTTGGTTAGGGAGGGAGGCTGGTTAGGGGGTGAGGGGGTTAGTTAGGGAGGGAGGTTGGTTAGGGGGAGGAGGGGGTTAGTTAGGGAGGGAGGTTGGTTAGGGGGTGAGGGGGTTAGTTAGGGAGGGAGGCTGGTTAGGGGGAGAGGAGGGGGTTAGTTATGGAGGGAGGATGGTTAGGGGGAGGAGGGGGTAGGTAAAGGGGTGGGTGAGGAGGAAGGCGGATGGAGTAGAATAGGAGAAGGAGGGAGGCAGTAGGTTAGAGGTACGTTAACATTATTTTTGTCATAAGTTATACATCATATCTGTCATAAGTGAGCCACATATATTTAATCATCAAACGAAGTGTAGAAACAGATGACCAATACGATGTTTCCCATGCCAATATTCTACAGGAGGGTCCAAAGTATGTGTGCATTATTCCAAAAGAGTTGCTGTCCCTCCTACTTGCAGGTGTTTCCCAATAGCCTGGCATTAACCTGCAAGTCTTTAGGAGATAGAGGAAAAACAAGAAAAGAAGGAGAGACACATCATCAATGACACCACACCACCACCACCACCACCACCACCACCACCACCACCACCACCACCACCACCAACCACCACCACCACCACAACAACAACAACAACAACAACAACAACAATAAACAACAACATTATCGACATCAACGAGAAGCAGACGAGCTGTGGCGATGTGTGGAAAATGGCAGGCTTAAATGGCTAAAAACGGCCGGTGGGGGGCTGTTTGAAAAAGAGAACAGCCAACAGGCAAACAGCATTACTGGCTGACCCCCCCCCCCCCCCCTTGTGGCTGCAGGGCAATGAAAGCATCGAGATGATGGAGCTGTTAACAGGATCAAGAGAGAGACTGGAGGGGGCAAAATGAACAAGAAGAAACATGTCGTGATGGTAAAGTAAACAAAGGTCAGATAACCTGTTGAATCGTGTTTAAAAAACAAATCAATATAGCAGTGATCTGATTTACACAAAAAATCTGTCTGTCTTTCTGCCTGTATGTGTGTATTAATGTGTGTACGTACGTACGTACATACGTACGTACGTACGTATGTATGTATGTATGTATGTATGTATGTATGTATGTATGTATGTATGTATGTATGTATGAATGTATGTACATATGTATGTATGCATTCATGTATCTTCTCTCTCTCTCTCTCTCTCTCTCTCTCTCTCTCTCTCTCTCTCTCTCTCTCTCTCTCTGTTTCTCTCTCTCTCTCTGTCTCTTTTTTCAAAAATTTTCTTTATATATACTTGTTTGTCTGTGTTTGTTTGCTTGTTTGCTTTTCCTTCCTTCTCCATTGTTTCCCTTGTATGACATTCATCGTCATTGTATCTAGTTCTCATTTATAGTTTTTGATTATAATAATCAATTTTGAATTTTCATTTTGGTGTCTTTAAAACTGTTGATAATGATTGTTTGCGGGTTTGTTTGGGGGGGTTGGGGTTGTGTTGTTGTTGGGTTTTTGTTTGTTTGGTTGGTTTTTTTGGTGGTTTTTAGTTGTTGTTGGTGGTGGTGGTGGTGGTGTGTTTTTTGTTGTTTGTTTTTTAAAAGCATGGTGTAAAAAAGCCCTGAGCTTATCCATTTACTCTCAATAAAAAGTTCGAGTTTGAGTTCGAGTTCGAGTTCTCTCTCTATCGGATAGCCAATGGTTGGAACATTGCGCTCGCAATCGGGTTCGATTCCCGTTCAAGGGGATATTTTCCTCTGGAGTTAACACCAGTGCCGACTCCACTCTCCCCAAAAGTCCATTGGATGAGACTAAACTGAGGTCCCGTGTGCGAACGCACGCAGAACATCTTGCGCACACGTTAAATCCTGTTTCGCTTTCGTAAAAGTAGGCCATTGTGTGCCGATAGGAACAGATGAAAGAATTTACAAAATCGCATACACACGGGGAATGGATGTCGAAAAGCAAATAAATCCTTATTCTATTATTCGAGATATAAAATAATTAACTATAAAATAATTAAATGAAACTAAATATATTTTTTTTACATACATACATACAGACATACAAACATGCATACATACATACATGCATATATATATATATGTATCTATATATGGATCTATCTATGTATCTATCTATACATCTATGCATCTATGTATGTATCTATGTATGTATGTATCAATCTCTATCTATGTAAAGATATGTATAGATATAAAGATACACACACAACACACACACACAGACACACCCCACACACACACACACACACACACACACACACACAAACAACACAAACACACACACACCAACACAACACACACCCCCACACAAAATAAAATATATATTAGTATATATAAAATATAAAGAGAGAGAGAGGGGAGAGAGAGAGGGAGAGAGAGAGAGACACACACACACATATATATATTATATATATATAATATATTTTATATATCTATATATTACTTATTTACCTACCTACTTACAGAGTGAGAGAGAGAGAGAAAAGAGAGAGAGAGAGAGGAGAGAGAGAGAGAGAGAGAAGAGAGAGAGAGAGAGAGAGAGAGACAGACAGACAGACAGACAGACAGAGACAAAGACAGAGACAGAGAAACAGACAGACAGACAGACAGGCAGGCAGACAGAGAGATTGACATGCAGACAGACATGCAGACAGACATCATCCCACCTGGGAATCACGTCGCGATTGAAATTGCATACTGAATGAGAAAGTTTGCGTGTATGACTGATTTTAAATACTTCGCCGTATATACAGCCATACCCCGCCTTCAGAGGAACTGAAAGTGTCAGAGACAGAAAGATGAGCACACAAAAATTCACTCAACGATGAAATCATACACAGACGAAGAGAGATACATCTAGTTATGTAGTGACACTAGCAATCTGAACCCGTTGTGTTTTAACCAGCTCTGACACATCGACGTATGGAAGCATAAGGACCTTGATGGAAGATAAAGCCAGTGATGTATTTTCAATTCCATGCAGCGTCTCTCCTGATTTGTACAAAAACCCAAACGCGATATACCTACATGTGTTATATTTCAGACACAAAGCACAATGTCGCAATTATGTGTCTATCTTGATTTTGTACAAAACCAAAATCTGACAATTATGATGATGATGATGATGATAATAATAATAATAATAATAATAATAATAATAATACAATAATAATTGTGATAATCATGGTAATGACAATGATGATGATCATCATCATCATCAAAATAATGATAATAAATGGAACTTATATGGCGCAATATCTTGCAAAGACAAATCAAAGCGCTTGCATTCAACTTATTTCTTACACAGTCATGCAACCAATAACAAACAATTAATAGTTTAAACAGACAGATATTACAAACATAGTAAGTACTCTGCAGACCAAATGTATGAAATAAAAATAACAAAAATCAAAACCAGGTTTTCACACACACACACACACACACACACACACACACACACACACACACACAAAACACACACACACACCCACCACACACACACACACAAAACACACACACACACACACACACACACACACACAACAACACACACACACACCCATACACACAAGAGGTCATATACTTTGATAGGGTGATGGGACATTGGGTAGTGAAGGTGGGACAGTTCTGACATCCATGTACATTCATATCCCTGTCAGAGTGACTATACTATACAGAGTTTTGCCTCTTCCAAAGGCTCAGACAGAATCAGAGTGGCACAGGGCAAAAAAGAAGAGCCTTTTTCGGAACGTAAGCTTCTGTATTAACCAACAAGTCGTGAACAGAAAGATGTCTTATGACACTGAACTAATCACAGCACAGGAATAGATCTTGATGCTCACTGACGTGTCTCAGACTGAAGTTGCCTATTACCTTACACCCATCCCACCGCTAGTACTGACTGTGGTGATGCATGTTTTCGTGGATAGAGGGTAAAATGCGTATCTGTGTGTGTGGTGTGTGTGTGTGTGTGTGTGTGTGTGTGTGTGTGTGTGTGTAGGGTGGTGGGGTGGTTGCGTGCGAGCGTGCGTGCGTGCGTGTGTGTGTATGTGTGTGTTGGGGGGGGGGGGGGGAGGGTGAGGAGGGTGAGAGAGGAGAGAGAGAGAGAGAAGAGAGGAGAGAGAGAGAGAGATAATGAACGAATGAATGAATGAATATGTATGAATGAATGAATGAATCTTTATTTTTTAAGGGTAACAGAATAAGCATACGCATACCTTTTTTTCCATCTGGCCCTTGCCCTGATTAGGGACTATCAACAAAACAAGGGAGAAACCCCTACTACAACAACGAAAACATAATTTTAAAAAGATAAGTGTATATTTAACAATACATAATCCCTAACTGACCTGAACATTAATGTCAAGAGATACATAGATTATACTTGTTTTGGACAAAAAAGACGTGCGTTAATAAACACATAATTCTTAAATGAATTGAACATTAACGTGAAATCTGATACACCGATTATAATTAGGTAATATGGATAAAGTAAAATAGAGGGAAGAAAAAGCAGGAAGCAAGAGGGAGAGAGAGAGAAGAGGGGAGAGAGAGAGAGAGAGAGAGGAAGAGAGAGAGAGAGAGAGAGAGAGAGAGAGAGAGGGAGACAGACATAAATAGGCAAGACAGAGAGACAGACAGACTCACAAACCTACAGACAAACCAACAGCAAGGGAGACAGACACAAGGACAGAGACAGGAGAACTGAAACAGACAGACAGACAGACATACACAGACAACAAGATGGAGACAGAAGGACAGAGAAAGAGACAGAGGGACATAGATAGAAAAAAAAAAAGACAGAGTCTGAGGTACAGAGACAGACAGACAGACACAGAGAGACAGAGACAGGGAGGCAGAAAATGGCAGAGACAGAGACTGGACTAAAGACAGAGAATCAGAGACAGACAAATCGATGCAGAAAGCCTGTGTGTTTGTCTTGTCTAAAGAT
>CM054143.1:4872385-4882385 GCA_028751875.1 Rapana venosa | reverse complement strand
AGAACAAGAACAACAACAAACCCAAGAAAAAATAACACAACCAAAAACTTAATAAGTCATAAAGATAAACATCTACACATTGTCAAATGGTTACACATACTTGTTATACATAATTATAAGATATTGAAATGGGGCACTCATTAAAACTTAAGTACAGAGGCAAAATCCAATAAAATGTTGAAAAAAATAAAAATTGAATCCTTCATCAGGATATACTATGACTATAAGCAGGACGATTTAAAAAGGGGAGAGAGAGAGACAGAGACAGAGAGAGAGAGAGAGGAGAGAGAGAGAGTGAGAGAGAGAGAGAGAGAGAGTGAAAAACAAACAGAACAATGAGAAAGAGATAGTCATAGTCAAAAAGAAGGTAAACAAGAAATGGACACAAGGACATGAAAGAAATAACAAGAGGCAAGTACGATGGTATCATTACTATGATCTGCTTTCCCGAACCCCAAGTTTATTGCCTTGGTAAAACAATCCAGACATTACATAGCCATACTTTCTGTAACAAAAAAAAATGTACGCTTAAATTTGATGCTAAAACCCTCTCTGATCCTTCCAAAAGTAGGCAGCCAAGCTATTTCAGAAAGTGCACACTAAAACCTGAACATGTATATTCTAAACTGTATAAAGTCTCTTCCTATAACCACAGGGGGAGTAAAATCTATGAAGACAGATTTTCCTGTACAGCCACAGTCATAGGAGGAGGCCTCCCTTCCACACAGCCATAAAACGGAGCAGGGAAGAAGAGATGTCCACTTTGGTAATGACAGCACAGCAGCAGGAAGTGTCCAGTCCAGAAAGCCAGCACATACAGCTGAGAAAGTGGAAAGAGCAGGTTTTATGTTAGGAACTATAAATACAAACACACAACGTTCAGCTGTAAAAGCAGCGGCAACGGTAGTAGAAGAAGAAAAGAAGAAGAAGAAGAAGAAGAAGAAGAAGAAGAAGAAGAAGAAGAACTGTGAAGAACAATTGCAAAGAAGAAGAATAATTGTAAACATGAAGAATGGTGAAGAAGAATTGAGAAGAAGAAATGAGAGAAAAAGAAGAAGAACAACAACAACGAGAAGAAGATGAATGAAAATTGCAAGGAAGAAGAAGAAGAATTTGAAGAAGAATTCAAAGAAGACAAAGAAGAAGATGAAGAAGAAGAAGTAGCAGAAGAAAAAATGTCTACATTTCAATACAGTTTTCTGATTCACATTTATCGAATCCACATTTTATTGCCCTGCTACAAAAAGTCTGCTAATGAGAAGCCAAACCATTCATTTTCCTGAGCCACAACATTCTATGTGTACAGTTTATCTCAATAAAGTCTTACACTCTTTGACCAGTGCAGAAATAAAATCCATGATGACCTTATCTTTCACTGTATCACAGCAAGGGGTCTCCTGTGCGCTTAGCTATACAATGCAGGGATGGAGAAGAGATGTCCAATATAGTAGTGATGCCACAACAGGACCAGCTCCTTGCAGAAATCATGAAATGCAGTTTAAAGGGGGGGAGGTTGGCTTTCATAACACACAGCGCCAAAATTACCTTACAATGAGAATGCAGAGAGAGAGAGAGAGAGAGAGAGAGAGAGAGAGGGGGAGAGGGAGAGGGAGAGAGAGAGAGAGAGAGAGAGAGAGAGAGAGAGAGAGAGAGAGAGAGAGATAGAGAGAGGGAGAAAAGAAACAATGAGAAAGAGATAGTCATAGACAAAAACAAGGTAAACAAGAAATGGAGACAAGGACATGAATGAAATAGCAAGAGACAAATTACGATGGGATCAGTACTATGGTCTGCTTTCGCAAACCCTACTTTTATTGCCGTAGTAAAACACTCCAGCCATTACATAGCCATACTTTCTGTAAAAGAATATATGTACACTTAACTTTGCTTCTAATCCCCCCCCCCTCCCTGATTCCTTCAAAAGTAGGCAGCCAAACTATTTCAGAAAGTGCTCACTAAAACCTTTTCATGTACATTTAAACTCTATAAAGTTCCCTCCCTTTAACCACAACAGAAGTAAAATCTATGACGACAGATTTTCCTGTACAGCCACAGTCATAGGAGGAGGCCTCCCTTTCACACAGCCATAAAACGGAGCAGGGAAGAAGAGATGTCCACTTTGGTAATGACAACACAGCAGCAGGAAGTGTCCAGTCCAGAATGCCAGCACATACAGCTGAGAAAGTGGAAATAGCAGGTTTTATATTAGGTACAATAAATACATACACACAACGTTCAGCTGTAAAAGCAGCAGCAATGGTAGAAGAAGAAGAAGAAGAAGAAGAAGAAGAAGAAGAAGAACTGTGAAGAAGAATTGCGCAGAAGAAGAAGAAGAAGAATAATAAGAAGAAAAAACTGTGAAAGAATTGCGAAGAAGAAGAAGAAGAATTGCGAAGAAGAATTGCGAAGAGAAGAAGAAGAAGAAGAAGAAGAAGAAGAAGAATTGCAAAAATGAAGAACTTGAAGAACTTGTGAAAATAATTGTGAAGAAGAACTGTAAAGAAGAAATGCAAAGAAAAAGAAGAACAATAACAACGAGAAGAAGATGAACGAAAATTGTAAGAAGAAGATTTGAAGAACTCAAAGAAGACAAAGAAGAAGATGAAGAAGAAAAAGTAGCAGAAGAAAAAATGTCTACATTTCAATACAGTATTCTGATTCAATTTATCGAATCCACATTTTATTGCCCTGCTACAAAAAGTCTGCTATTGAGAAGCCAAACCATTCATTTTCCTGGCCACAACATTCGGGTTTTGTACAGTTCATCTCAATAGAGTCTTAAACTCTTTGACCAGTGCAAAAGTAAAATCCATGATGACCTTTTCTTTTACTGCATCACAGCAAGGGGTCTCTGTGCGCTTTGCTATAAATGCAGGATGGAGAAGAGATGTCCACTACAGTAATGATGCCACAACAGGACCAGCTCTTGCAGAAATCATGAAATGCAGTTTAAAGGGGGAAGGTTGGTTTTCATAACACACAGCGCCAAAATTACCATACAATGAGAATGCAGAGAGAGAGAGAGAGAGAGAGAGAGAGAGGGGGAGAGAGAGAGGAGAGAGGGGAGAGAGAGAGAGAGGAGAGAGAGAGAGAGAGAGCAGACACACAGACACACAGGGGACATGGCGACATAGACAAATAGAGGGACAGAGAGAGAGAGAGAGAGAGAGAGCAGACACACAGACACACAGAGACATGGCGACATAGACAAATAGAGGGACAGAGAGAGAGACAGAGAGAGAGAGAGAGAGGAGAGAGAGAGAAAAGGGAGAGAGAGGGGAGAGAGAGAGAGAGAGAGAGTGAAGAAACAATCAGAAACAGAGATAGTTATAAAAAAAAAAAGATAAACAAGAAATGGACACAAGAATATGAAGGAAATAGCAAGAAACAAGTATGATGGGATCAGTACTATGGTCTGCTTTCGGAAAACCCTACTTTTATTCCCTTTGGGTTTAAAACACTCCAACCACTACATAGCCATACTTTCTGGAAAAAACAAATATATGCACATTTAAATTTGATGCTACAACCCTTTCTGATCCCTTCAAAAGTAGGCAGCCAAACTATTTCAGAAATTGGACACTTAAACATGAACATGTACATTTAAACTGTATAAAGTCTCCTCCCTTTACCCACAACAGAAGTAAACCCATGACGACAGATTTTCCTGTACAGCCACAGTCATAGGAGGAGGCCTCCCTTCCACACAGCCATAAAACGGAGCAGGGAAGAAGAGATGTCCACTTTGGTAATGACAGCACAGCAGCAGGAAGAGTCCAGCCCAGAATGCCAGCACATACAGCTGAGAAAGTGGAAAGAGCAGTTTTTATATTAGGTACAATAATACAAACACACTAGGCTCAGCTGCAAAACAAAGCAGCAGCAGTGGCAAACAAAGAAAATGAAGAAGAATTGCGAAGAAGAAAAACAATTGCGAAGAAGAATTGCGAAGAAAAAAGAATCGCAAGGAAGAAGAAGAATTAAGAAGAAGAATTTGAAAAAATAGAAGAAGAAGAATTGCGAAGAAGAAGAAGAAATGTTTTTTTGGTTTTGTTTAAAATATCAATATGCACTCAGATGCCATAAGGAAATATACATATGCAACATTTTTTCTATAACCAGAGCAAAAAAAGAAAGTCGGAATGACGTCAATTCTTTGAACTGCGAACCAGAACGTTCCATAAGCCCTTAAAAGGAACCTTTCCTTCCCCTCCTCCTCTGTGCCCTCCCCCCCCCCTCCCTCTGATATTTATCTTGGTAATTTCCCCAGTTTGATGATGGAAGCACCGAATGGCATGCCTGAGTTTGAAGTAAGCTGATACCGTTAGTGCATCATTACACTGCCATTACAAGTGTAGATTGTGAAGGACAGGCGGGTAAAGCTCTCTATGTAACAGAAGCTAGGTTGAAAGGCATGAAGATTTGGGGACGAACATACACACGCAAACCCAGGTTGAGAGAGAGACAGACAGACAGACAGAGACAGGGACAGAGAGACAGAGACAGAGAGACAGAGACAGAGAGAGAGAGAGAGAGAGAGAGAGAGAGAGAATATAGATAAAAAGACACTATAAAACAGAGACATAGATCCATTCATTCAGAGAGAAAGCCACAACCGGCCATTACTTTTGACGTAAATGCTTCTTGTTTGTGACTCTATTCATTGAGGTTTTTCCCCCCGTTTTTTTGTCTAACTGTTTTTTTCCCAGCTAAAAATAGTCGTGCTAACGATAAATGTTTGCTTTCTATTATCAGTTCATTTTCTTCTGTTCTTGACATGTGATATTGCCTTGCATTCCAAACACTCTAAAGCAAATTAACAACAACAACAACAATAACAACAACAACAACAAGGAGATGTATGTAGTTATAACTTTTTCGTGTACCCATACAAAAAAATGTTGCCGCTTCTAGTATCTCATGCACTGAATTTGAACTGACAAAGCACATTTTGTAATCCGCGCCATGCCATGAACACAAGGAATGTCTTTAATGAGTGCGATTTGCATCTTCTATGACATTGAAGCCTGTGATGCAAGGGGCAATAATCCTGCGATATCTACATCAGCTGCGTTCAATAGCCTCCTCCTGATCATAGCAACGCTAAAATTAGGCGCCACATCTTCCGTAAATTTGGAACTCAAAACCAGAGCATGAACACCTTGATTAGGGGAGTGGGCAGGATATTGTAGTGGTTAGAGCGATATCAATGAACATGTGATCTGACAGCCTGGATTCACATCACCACCAAGACACACGTTAATAAGCGTTTTATCCCCTCTGTAGTTAACATTGTTACCGACTCTACTCCACTGAAAGTTCTTCAGATAATACCGTATACCGAGGTTCCGTGTGCAAACGAATTCAGAAGATCGTGTGCATATATTAAAAACCCCCCAAAAAACCCTGGTCCACATTTTGGAAGAATAGCCCATTAGTTTTAATGCCGTAGGGATAAACGCCTTTATCACCTGTATTAACCCTGTTTGATCAATAAAGACAGACAAATATAAAGAGGGGAGTAAGAAAGTGAGACGACATACCAAACAGACAGACAACACGTTTACATAAAAAAACAGGGAATAACACACTTCTTCAGCTGTGCTAACTGATCTCTGATCAAAGAATGCACATTGGCGTGCCATCCTGCCGTTGAACTGCAAACCAGAAAGTTTCAGAAATACCTCCAAGGAAATTGGAAATGGCAGATATCTATCTTAGTGGGTTACCCCATAGAACGGTGAAAGCAACATCATGATAGACTGCGGTGTGGTGTGATACGAACCCACTCTTGCTGAAATGTAGATCTTGGTAATTATTTCACCATGCCTAGTGGAGTGAGATGGAAAAGAAAATAGGACAGAGAGAGAGGAGGGGAGAGAGAGAGAGAGAGAGAGAGAGAGAAAAGGAGAGAGAGAGAGAGAGAGAGTGAGGGGGAGAGAGAGAGGAGAGAGAGATAGAGGCAGACAGACAGACAGACAGACAGACAGACAGACAGACATTATTTTTACAGATGGATATAGATACATACAGGCACAGAAACAGGCACATACACAGCACTCCCATTCCGTAAAAGGAGAACAAACTAAGTGCTGTGTTCGCTGCCTCATCTTCTCACCCTCTGTGATGGTCGTCCTGCTGTTCTCTCCGTACTCATTTCAACCACCTCTCTGCCCCAACCATTCCCATACTCGTAATGCTACATCCTCAAAGCCACAAGACCACTAAGAGCTTATCAATGTTAGGATGCGGTGGGGCCACTAGCCAGAGGGGTCCTACACTGCTGCTGGTCACTTTGGTGGTGTTCGGTAGTGTCTTTTCTGAACTTTACATACAGAGGTTCGGTTACGGAGCCAGACTGAGTGAGACTCTGGGTGGCCACTATCGCATCATCTCTCCAGACTTCCTTCTCCAGTGAATCTTAACCCCAAAGGCGTTGTTACAAACTGACCACAGGCACAGAAGTGTATGGGAAAACCGACACTGAGGTCACACTGAACCCAGAGCAACAAGGGTCCCGGAACCAGAGACAATGTTCTGTTATGACATGACGATCATTGACCGTGAAGAAGATGTCATGGTACTGCTATGTAACTGCACCTGCTTTGACACTACTTGACATGGTTTCTTATCATGGAATGTCCCTGCAAAAACCGGGCCTGAGCGATACAGACACCTGCAGTGTTGGTCAGGTAATTGAAGCAACACTCTCAAACTCGCTCCCCGCTCGGCTCGGTGTTGTGTCCTTGGAAAAGACACTTTACTCCTATTTTCCTCACTCCACCCAGGTGTACAAGTGGGTACCAGCTCTGCTGGGGAAGTATCTGGCGACAGACTAGCGTCCTGTCACAGGGGTGGTGAAAAACCATCAGTTCGCTTAACGCTACAGAAACCGGGATAAGCTCCGGCTCTATGGGCCTTCTGGCTCGAAAGAACATACTTACTTTTTCTCAAACTCGCAACCATAAAGTGGATGAAGCTCGACTGTGTGGCGCTAGACTTGCCATGGAACCTACAACAAACTCGTTCTGGGCAAGACTCAGCCAGACACTGAAACATCCCAAAATGACTCCGAGACTCAAACCCGCGACCTTCCCTCCAGCCCGTAAACCAAGGCACTAACCACCGCACCCTTGGTGGCTGGTCAAGTGCAATGGTTTTCTCAGCTGTGTTTGGATGGCCCTCTCTTGATCAAAGCAGAGCTGAGTTCTGACATGCCCCCCCCCCCCCTCCTTCCCTTTGAACTCCAAACCAGAACGCTCCAGAAATCTCTAGAAGGAAATCTGAAGGGACAACTATGTATGTGGGCATTCCCTTCACAGGCTGGGCAAAGTGCTGTTACAAGTTGGGAGCGCCGGGTTGTGTGAAGTTTGTAGGACTGGAAGCTGTAAGGATAGCGCTATGTGTAGACTTGAGTTTGATGTTACAGAATTGGATGGCTGAAGAGCAGAGCTTCATAATGGTTAGAAAATAACCAGAAAGAGAGAGAGATAGAGAGAGAGAGAGAGAGGAGAAGAGAGAGAGAGAGAAGACAGACAGACAGACAGACAGACAGACAGACAGGAGAGAGAGAGAGAGAGAGAGAGAGAGAGAGAGAGAGGAGAGAGGAGAGAGGAGAGAGAGAGAGAGAGAGATGAGACTATAAACCTAGGCCCCGTGTGCGAACGCAAGCAGAACATCTTGCGCACACGTTATATCCTGTTCCGGTTTTCTTAAGAGTAGGCCATTGTGTGCCGGTGGGAACAGATGACAGAATACACAAAACCGCATACACACGGGGACTAGAAGTAAAAAAAAGCACATAAGTGCTTATTCCATAATCCTTGATATAATTTTTTTTTTAAAATGAAAATAAAAGATAGAGATATAGAGAGATAGAGAGAGAGATGGATAGATAGAGAGATAAAAATAGAGAGGAGAGCAGACAGACAAATAGGGGGAGACAGAAAAAACAGAGGAGAGAGAGGGAGACAGAGACAGAGACAGAGAGAGAGACAGAGAGACAGGCAGACACAGAGAGACAGACAGAGAGAGAGAGAGGCAGAGAGACAGACAGAGAGACAGACAGAGAGAGAGAGAGGTGGGAGGGAGAGACAGACACAGAGAGAGAACTACAGCCAGCCAGCCAGCCAAACCAAGCACAGTTGGGTTTTTTCCTATAAAAAGGTAAAAAGGTAAAGGAGTCCCATAACCTATAAGGTTGTAGGGGAGCGAAGCGTCAGAGACCTCACTTCTCTAGGGCCAGCATATTGAGGGCGGCGCCCATCTCCTCTCCCTCGCTGCTTTACCTTCCCTGACCCTAAAGAGGGCAGGTACCCATTTACAGCTGGGTGAACTGGGGAAACTGTACTGAAGCCAAGGCGCGCAAACGGTCACCAATTCAACTGGTAACCACGATCGACGCTGCTTAACTTGGCTGGGGAGAAAGCGAGTGCTCCGACCACTGAGCTATCCCGTCCCCTATAAAAACGAGGTGGACATCAGGAAGCCTTCTAGGCCCTGTTACCCCTCTGCTGACCAAAGCAGGGCAGTGGTCACACACACACTGGCACAGAGACCCTCCTCCTTTGAACCCTCGACCAGAACCGTTTCCTCACATCCCTGACAGGAAATGGGCAGGGACAGTATCATAGGCATGCATCCATCCCGGCAGTTAGCCCGTAATAGCAAGAGGATGAAAGAGAGCGTGGATACTGTGCGTTCTAGAGGTTAATGGGATCGTGGTGACGTGGCAATACATGGTAATACGTGGTAATACGTGGCAATACATGGTAATACATGGTAATACGTGGCAACACATGACAATACGTGGTAATACGTTGCAACACATGACAACAACAGGGGACGGGATAGCTCAGTGGTCGGAGCACTCGCTTTACCCCAGCCAAGTTAAGCAGCGTCGAGCGTGGTTAACAGTTGGATGGGTGACCTTTTGCGCGCCTTGGCTTCAGTACAGTTCCCCCAGTTCCCTCAGCTGTAAATGGGTACCTGCCTTCTTTAGGGTCAGGGAAGGTAAAGCAGCGAGGGAGAGGAGATGGGCGCCGCCCTCAATATGCTGGCCCTAGAGAAGTGAGGTCTCTGACGCCTCGCTCCACTACGACCTTAATATAGGTTATGGGACTCCTTTATCTTTACCTTTATGGAACTCATATAGCGCTGAATCTTGTAAAGCAACAAATCAAAGCGCTCAGATGACTTTTTTTTAAATTATCGAGGACAATGGAATAAGCACTCATGTGCTTTCTCCACATCCAGTTCCAGTGTGCATGCGGCCTTGCAAATTTTGTCATCCGCAATGACGGATTTGACCATACATGCATTTGACAATACATGGTAATTCGTGGCAATAAATAGTTAATAAGGGGACGACGGGATAGCTCAGTGGTCAGAGCGCTCGCTTTCCCACAGCTAAGATTAAGCAGCGTCAAGCGTGGTTACCAAGTGGATGAGTCACCGTTCGCACGCCTTGGCTTCAGTACAGTCTCCCAGTCCATCCAACTGAAAATGGATACCTGCCTCTTTAGGGTCAGAGAAAGTAAAATAGCTGGC
This sequence comes from Rapana venosa, assembly GCA_028751875.1. Taxonomy (NCBI): domain Eukaryota; kingdom Metazoa; phylum Mollusca; class Gastropoda; order Neogastropoda; family Muricidae; genus Rapana; species Rapana venosa. The sequence continues at coordinate 4,872,836 of CM054143.1, read as the reverse complement.
CCCTAGAGAAGTGAGGTCTCTGACGCCTCGCTCCCCTACGACCTTATAGGTTATGAGACTCCTTAACCTTTTCTTCCAAGGTGAGATCAGGCTCATGTACCTAGTGCAGGCTTGGCAAAAGTTACTTCAGAACTGTACTATTTTTAGAGTGGCCCTAGGGGCTCAAGTAGGTTCACTTATGACCACAGTCTCTGAATCGGAAATATTCCACTGGGACTATACTATAATTTCAAACAAAACAAGTGCTATAAGATAGATATACTACATAGATTCCCCCCGCCTCCCCCGCCGGTCGCTGTTAGAACAATATGTCACTATGTACATAATATACCATCACACATTACTATTGAGTGAGTGTACGCACGTGTTGGTGTGTATGAGTGCGTCTGTGTGCGTGCGTACGTACGAGCGTGCACACGCCGTTGGGCGTGTGTGTGTGAGTTCGCGTGTG
>CM054143.1:4870195-4871885 GCA_028751875.1 Rapana venosa | reverse complement strand
TAACAGTAAAACTGATTATTCAAGAACGATTAGACGACTGAGAGACTCTGCAAAATTACCAAAAAAATGCAGAAACAAACGTGCATAGTTGTGTACATGAACATTGCCATATTGTTGGTTTTTTCTCAAACCAGCTCGTCAACAAGTCGGAGGCTTCAGCCCAAAAGTCCTCCACACATTGAACCTGTGTGTGGAAAAAAAAGACCTGAATTCTTTCATTGGTCGATATTCTTTGAACTTGCTGTTGTTTAATGTGGAAGTATTCTTCCTCAAATTTCCAAATTCTTCCTCCTAAAAAAATGGCTCTGTTAAGTTTGTTAACTTGCATTTGTGAGTTTTTCTTCTTCGCGATTCCCAATTCTCCAATTAACTGTTTTATAAAATTCTATTCTTTCTTGTCATTCTTTCTTCTTTGTTTTCTTTATTCTTCTTTTCTTCTTCTTTGCTCTTTCTTCTTCTTCTTCTTTCTTCTTCTTCTTCTTCTTCTTCTCTCTTCTTCTTCTCTTCTTCTTCTTCTTCTTCTTCTCTTCTTCTTCTGCATTCTTCTTTTTCGTCTTCTTTTCGTCTTCTTCTTCGTCTTCTCCTTCGTCTTCTTCTTCTTCTCTTTGCCTCCTCCTCCTCCTTCTTTCCCCCTCCTCCTTCCCCCCCTCCTCCTCTTCCTTTTCCGCCTGTTCCTCCTCCTTCTTCTTCCCCTCCTCCTCCTTCTTCCCCTCCTCCTCCTTTTCCCCCTTCTCTCCTCCTCCTCCTCCTCCTCCTCCTCCTCGTCTTTCTACTCTTACTTTCCCCCTCCTTTTTCTTGACTTAACTTTTGGATCTACTTTAGCGAGTACTGAAAAGTTGTGACTTTGTGCAAATCGTTTTAGCCACTGCTATTTGAAGACCAAAGTGTTCCTTCCAGCTCCATAAATGCACTGGAAAATGTCCTGCAGAGAAAAAGCGCAGCATGAACATTCCTTATTATCCTCTGGGCCTTACAGAAAGTTGTGGAAGAGAGAGAGAGAGGGATAGAGAGAGAGAGAGAGAGAGAGAGACAGACAGACAGACAGACAGACAGACAGACAGACAGAGAGAGAGAAAGAGAGAGAGATGGATATTAAGATAGAGAGAGAAATTAAGAGAGTGAGAGAGATGAGATTAAGAAGAGAGAGAGAGAGTAGAGAGAGAGAGAGAGAGAGAGAGAGAGAGAGAGAGAGAGAGAGAGAGAGAGAGAGAGAGAGAGAAGAGAGAGAGAGAGAGAGAGAGAGAGAGAGAGAGAGAGAGAGAGAGAGAGAGATTGTATTTCTCCTTCCATTTTTGTTCTTTGCGTTTCTTACTTTCGCTGTGTCTTATGTTTATTTCTTTTTTGTCTTTCTTCTTTCTTGTTGTCATTCTTTATTTCTTCTTTCTTTTCTTTCTTTCATTCTTTCTGTCTTCCTTTCTTCCTTCTTTTTCTCTCTTTATTTTCCTCATTTCGTTTCTTTTTTTGCACCATCAGATATAAAGACCTGGAAAAAAAGACCCCCCTCCCCCCAAAAAGTGGCTATCATTTTCCTCTAAACATAATCAAACTCGTTAGAAATTCACAAGAAGAAACACAGATGAAAACATGAATCCATTTCCGAAATCAAAAGAACAGCCATTGGTTTTCTTTTGCTTTGTTTTGTTTTTTCTCCATAGCCTCAGCATCATCGAGTTATTCCCAAAACGACCA
>CM054143.1:4837695-4865195 GCA_028751875.1 Rapana venosa | reverse complement strand
AAGGTTTAAAAAAACAATGAAAAAACCGACAGTTTACGGAATGAAAAAGAAAAAGAAAAAAGATTAAAAGAGGCGGAGAAGAAGGGGGTATAGAAAAAACATTTTTTTTTTTGAGAGGAGAGAGTGAGAGAGAGAGGAGAGAGAGAGAGGGGTGTGTGTGTGTTGTTTGTTGTGGTGTGTGTGTGTGTGGGTGTGTTGGGGTGGGGTGTGTGTGTGTGTGTGTTGTGTGTGTGTGTGTGTGTGTGTGTGTGTGGTGTGTGTGTGTGGGGGTGGGGGAGAGAGAGGGGAGAGAGAGAGAGAGGAGGGGAGAGATTTTTTTTATCGGAGAACAGAAAGGAACAAGGAAGAAGAGGAGTCGAGAGAAGGTCAATACCTGCAAGATCTACTAAAGACCTACTGATTGGATTACCGACAGCAAAGCAGGAACGAAGAAACGAGTAGACCCATAGTTCAAAAGAGGCAGCAATTATCGTCTAAGTTCAGCTTTCGTTTTTTTGAAAGAGTACAAGTAAATAATGTCTAACTTCCAAAGCCTTCAACAAAACCTTTTCCAGTCATCATTGTTTAGCATTTTTTTTGTTCCTCGGCTAGAGATTCCAGGTTACCACTGGTGGGATTTTGCACGCGTGACCATGTTCACCTACCCCAAAGGTAGCTCCATTTCGACTTCAGGGAAACAAGAACATCAGAAAATACTGCTTGAAAAAAACAAGCAGATACATGGACTTGGAAGGCAGAAAAATAAGCGAGAGATAACAGAAAGACAAGAGAAAAGTTTTTTTAAAAAAGCAAAGAGTGAAAGAAAAAAGGAAACTTTTAAGACAAAATGTTTATAAGGTGGGAATGCTAACTATAAAGAAAGACGCCTGGGGATATCTCCATTGGGGATTTGTGCAAATGAATCCCTGGATGAATTGATGGCGATGACAAAACACTTGAGTTGTGTGACAGAAACGGACCTTGTTCACTTGAGTGCTTAACATCTCCTCTCATCGGATCACTACATCCACTTGATTTTTTTTTTTACCAGAGTTGAGAAAGGACCAGAATAGCTCAATGGCTGCAGTGATGGAGGTGTGATCTCAGATAAACCTGGAGGCTTAAGTGTCGCTTGCTGCTAAGCCATCTGATTGAAATGTCTTCTTTTTCCCCGTGGACTTGATATGGGTTCTGTTTCCGTTTGTTTGGCAAGCCATTTGGATAAGATAATAATATATGGCCTTGAATGCAAAAGTACGATTTTGTTTCCAACATTTATCGTTTTGTAGAATAATACGATTGTGTATTTATTTATTTATTGATTGATTGATTTATTTATTTAATATATTTGTTTATTTGTCTATTTAATTATTTCTTTATTTATTCTTGTATATCTAGGATAATGGAATGAGACTTATGTGGTTTTTAATCCAGTCCCTGTGTGTACACTCTTTTGTAAATTTTGTCATTTGTTCCCACCGGCACACAATCGCCTACTCTTACGAAAATGGGAACATGATTTAACAATTGCGCAAGATGTTCTGTGCGCGTTCGCACATGGGGCCTCAGTTTATAGTCTCATCCAAGGACTTTTGGGGAGAGTGGAGTCGGCACTGATGTTAACTCCAGGGGGGAACATTCAACGTTATTTATGTTGTGTGGTGTGCATTGCGTAACTAAGGTCAGGATACAACAAGCACCGTAAGTAATGGTCTACACAGAGCACTGGGGCAGCTTATTGCAGTGGTGAAGACGATGTACATCCATCAGTACCAGACTATCCAGCTCTTGCCCGTCTGTATAGATGTTACAGTTGGTAAACTACGTTGATTTTGTCTGGAATCACATGTCTTCCTTTTCATTATTGCTGATTTTCCTTTTGATTGCCTTTAAGCCTCTGTCTTTTGGGGTTTTTTTTGTTTTCTCTACAGCCAGATCCTTAGTCTTGAAGACAGAAAAGGGTGCATAGCAAAAAGCAGTCGTTTTTGTCTGTTTAAAGCATGTTAAATCAAATTGAAAATTAAACAAAAAAAAAAAAACCACCCCGGATTATAAACCCCTTTAATTTTAATTTCGTAAAATTAAATTTTAAAAAAGGTCTGCAATTGTTTTCCTAGCATTCACACGATAATGTTCTTCATAAAATGATCGTGCATATAAAGTAAGATCTGAGCTTTCCAGAACTATCAATCATTGTACTGTTGTTGTTTTTCTTGATTTTTTTACAGTTTTCTATACTAAACCTATTAGTTGTAGCTTCGTGCAGATCTGTCCACATTCTGGTCTTGATTGAAGCAAAATGACTGTGCTCAAAGAGACCAGCAGGACATTGTTTATTACCACAGAAGCTAACATCCTAGAAGGTTATAAAACACCAACCCACACATGCAAAAACTATTATTTCTCTCTGTTAAAACAAGTAGTTATTTTTTAAGTCTCTGTTGTGTAAACCTTCAACAAAAATGATCACGCATAAAATAATCGGACAGTATTCTATTAATAAATAATCCTGACTATTTTGTCCTTATTTTGGTTTTATTGCTGGGTCTTGAAAGATGTCTTGGATTTGGCTTGAGCAAAGGCTGACATGCTACTTTCTGAAGATGACTCTGTACAATAGTCTCTGGCAAAAACACATCGTTTGTGCTTCAAGAGAGCATACGACTTTGTTTTCTATTCAGCGAGTAAGATCTTATAAAACAAAAACTCTTAAAATCCCAACGCAAGCGTGAACAACATATATTTACTCCTTAATGATACACAATTCCACACCATGCGTTTATAGTATGTGTACTCTATTGGACTAATAAAAAAAGTATTTACTCTGATAAAATCATCATTGATCTTTCTTTCTTGTCTAGTGTCTGCTCTGTAAATTCCTTTAGGCAGTGACTGTACTTGAGAAAGTTGTGAACGTTTTACATCGTTCAATGATCCTGTGCAATTCCTGTTTTATCTTCTGATTCTGACAGGTTTTGTTTTTGCAATGGCTTTGGTGGAAGCGTAGAACTTGTTGTTTTGAGTAGACCTTTCTCTACACTAAAATAAAGGAAGAAGTGTCCCATAACCTACGTGGTCATAGGAGAGTGAAGCGTCAAAGACCTCAACCTCTCCAGGGGCCAGCATATTGAAGGCGGCGCCTATCTCTTTTCCCTCGCTGCTTTACCTTCCCTGACCCTAAGGAGGCAGGCATCCATTTACAGTGGGTGAACTGGGATTGACTGAAGCCAAGCCGCAAATGGTCACCCATCCAAGTGTAAACCACGCTCGACGTGCTTAAAACTTAAGCTGGGGAATGGAGTGCTCTGACCACTGAGCTATCTCGCTACAAGTCCCTTTGAATACAGCAATGCTCCAGCCCAAGGGAACGCTAACCTTTACATACACAGTAAACCAATCAGCTAAGTACAATAGCACGAAAAACAAGATTCCTCCCCCCCCATTTTAAAAGCCATCATTTTCCCACACTTTCCCTATGCCTTTTTAATTAAACTTTTTCGAGATGTGAAATAGGTTCATTTCTTCACCCAATCCCTGTATAGTTTTTAAACTTTTTTTTCCCATTAAACAAGTTTACTTTCAAATTTCGAAGGTTAACGTACGTTTTGCGGTTGCACATCCGTTAAGTCTCCCGAGGTGGGGAATTGGGTCGCCTATTTACCCAAAAGAAAAATCATTTGCAAATTTGGAACCGGTCTCAGACTAGGCATCATTCTCCCGTTTCTGTTTCCGTGGCCTTTATGTAGAGGTTCATACTCAAACTTACAATTCGCATATTAATCCTTTTGTTCTTAGTTACAAGTTTTGGAATAGATGACCAAGTTTAACGTAGCTGTAGCACATCTTAAAAAGTGCCCGATGTAAAAAGAAGTTTGCTCCTCAGAGCAGCAGAATTGATTTGAAGAAGCTGGACGTTCATAATATGTGAAGCCAAGTTTAATGTTTTTAGCTTGAGCAGTGCAGGGGGGGATAGATAGATAGTATAGAAAGTAGATAAAATTGTTTAGAAGATAGATTGACTATGATAGAATAATAGATAGATAGACGATAGATAAAAGAGAGAGGATAGAAAAGATAGATATTGATAGATAGAATGATAGATAAAATTTGTAGGATAGATAGTATATGGATAGTTGTTTAAAAATAGATAGAATAGATAGATTTGATAGAGATAATATGATTAAGATAGATAATAGATTATTGATAATATATTGTTAGAAAGATAGATAGATTAGATGGGGAGATAGAGAAGAGAGAGAATGAGAGTAGAAGATTAGATTAATAATAGATAATAGATATGAAAGAAATAAAAAAATAATAAATAGATAAATAGCATAGAGTAGATAGATAGTAAGATAGATTGAAGATTGAAGATGAGAGAGAAGAGTAAATAAAAATAATAATAGGGAGAGACAAAACAGAAAGACAGACAACACAGAGACATAAGTCAGATGGGAAAAAAGCAAACCAGCCAACCAGGTAGACATAGAAAGAAGAGAGAAAAGGAGGAGGGGAGAGAGAGAGAGGAGGACAGACAGACAGACAAACAGCAGAGAGAGAAAACGAGAAAGAGACAACAACAGACCAAACGAGAAAAAAAATTTTCAGGAGGAGTTTGGAGAGGCAGGCAGGACAGACAGAGAGCCAACTGAGGCAGTAACAGAGAGAAGACGGACAACACAGCAAAGAAGAAGCCATAATCATCATCTTTTCAATGGAAGTGGCTCCTTTATGTTTTTCCCCCCACTTAATGATGAAGCCCGTGTTTTTCTTCTCACCATCACCGCACTCTTGAAAATGAATGGTGAAATCCATCGAACTTTTAGGCTTTAAAAAAAAATTATTTTGTTCTTGTTGATGTTGTTGTGAGATTCTGGTCGCTTTTTCGTCAGCACTCTCACTTTAAGAGCTCATCTAAATTTAGGCTTTTAAAGTTTTATAGACTCTGTTTCTTTCTGCAAATGAATCGGGGAATGATGCTGGCAATGACAAACGCTTAAAGGTCCTGTGAGGCAGCGGATTTGTCCGTTCTGGTACATCACTCTAATGGGATCACCGATCCTCTTGATTTTATTAGCGGATTTGCACAGAAAACCAGGATAGCTCAATGGCTGCAGTCTGGATGTGAATCTTGAAAAAGGGAATATGGGGCAAGGGACAAGTTCTTTAAGCCCTGGATTAGATGTTTTTTTCTGTGGAGTTATTATTTGTTGTGGTTGTATGGCCGGGAAGTTAGTAATGGAACTGTAAAAAATAGGTCCCCAGTGAAAGCTGCACAATAAAGTTGTAGATGACAATCAAGTATTGTTGTGTGAAGATTACATGAGTAAAATCAGATGCTGTACGTGCAATGACTAGGATTTTTTACAATGATTACATGTTGCCTTTTATAATGTGAAAGACCCATTTATTAGTCAGACAAGGTGGAATTTCTTACCATCAAGGTGTTCCTCCTGCTCCCTTTGTGTATGCTCCCAGCTGTCTATCTTTAACATAAAGCATGTGCCTTGAAATTCATTTTGGTTTCTGTTATAGCAACAGAGAATCTCATGGTTCTCTATAGGAATCCTTTTCCCTTTTTTTTATTTATTATTATTGTTTTTGTCTGCAGGGTGTATATATTTTTTATCTGCTTGTTTGCCATTTTTTTCCTTTTTTTTACCGAAAGGGAAAGTGGTTTTGAAGCTTTAAATAATCGCCCAGCAAATCCTGGAAATAATTTGTTTTTTCTCTTTCTGGCATATAAGAACCCTTTACAAAGTCATGGGAAGCAGTAAGAAAAAATCAGTAACACATTCCTCAAGATAAAATTGATCGTAAGTTTTCCTCTTTACTCAGAATGATCAATTTTGGTAAATTTTGATTCTGGTAGTAACTACATACGTTTTGTTGCTTAGAAGATCAATGGAAATGGTTTGTCTTCTCAGTAAAAAAAAGTTGATAATAACACAGCCACAAAGACAGACAACATATATTTCCTGTGCTTAAATTGTATAATCAATTTGTCAACAGCCCTTGCAGTGTAAAACTCTCCACAAAATGGTCTGTTCAAGCAAACATTATACTTCTATTAAGCTCCTTCTGTGGATTGTTTTTGTCTTTTCTTTGATGAATTTTTACTTTTTTTCTTGAAATTTGCTTTAGTGAGGGTTTACAAATCTTGGCTTTGTACAGAACATTCAATGCACATTTTATGACAAAGTGAAAACCTTTTTCCTTTTAAAAATACTTTAATGTATTGCTTTAAAGAGAGCAATGTACATTTACTTTCCTTCTTAGCAAACGAAGACCTAAAACGAAAGCTCAAAACACAAATGAATAAAAAGAAACCCACCAATTTCTCGATACGTATAGTCATTGATCTTTTCGCCCAAGCTGTGTTCTGTGAATCCCATCACACAATGACCATGCCTATAGCAATCTGAGCTCTTACATTGATCATTCACCCTGTGTGTGTTTTTTCTGTGTGTCTTGAAAGATGCTTTGGTTATTGGCTTCAGTAAAGGCTGACCAGTCGTAGGTCTTCGCAGATCGTCTGATACACTGGTCTAGGTTGAAAACAAAAAATGTCCTTGCTTTACGAAAATGCATATTTTAATCTTCTAGAATGTACATGCTTAAAGAAAATTAAAATAAAAATACATACAATATTAACATATTTTGGTTATTTCAAAGCAGCTATTTTCATCAAATTAAAATATTCTATAAAGAGCATAAGAAATAAAGAAAGTTATTGTTTTTAAATTCAAGCCAACATTAAAATCGTATTAAGACTTTGCTGGGTGACATTTTGCACATAATGACGTGCTATAAAAAACCATCTTCCCCCTTTTGTCGATAAATCATCTGTGAACTGGTTTTCCTTTTCTGATTCCTGAAAAGTTTTCTACAATTGGCTTAAGAAAAGACTTTCAATTCGCGGTTTTTATGTAGATTGTTCCGCACACCAGTATCTGTTAAAGACCAACACTTATTTTTGCAGCAAGAAAATAAAAATTAATGATATTGTTCCTACCCAATAACAATCGAACAATAGTAAGCAAAATATAAAAAAAAACACCCAAAGAATAACACTTTTGAATAGACAATGACCAATAATTTTATATTATTCGCTTTCTTCAACTCTCCAATATGCCGTACAGACGGTTTTGAAGTTGTGGCTGTTAACAAAGAATATGACTCACTGGCTAATGGGAAAAAGTAAAACGCTATCCTTCTGTCAGAGGAATGGAAACAAGATGTGCTGCAGAATTGTTCATCGCTCTGTCTGTATGTTTTTATGTCTGTCTGTCTGTCTGTATATATATATAATTATACATATCTGTGTGTGCGTCTGTCTGTCTGTCTGTCTGTGTTTGTGTGATGTACATTTGCGTCTTGCTAGTACACCAACCCCCTCCCCCGACCAAATCGGAAGACCACTGCATCAAAGGTGGGCACACACGATTCCATACACACCACTATCACCATTAGTAAACCTGGAAGCTCTAGTTGAGGAACAAAAAAAACCCAACCATAATCTCATTTATACGACTTATAAGAAAAGGAAATCAATGCAGCTTTTTAAAAAAAATCCCTACAAAAAAACAGGATATCTCCAAAAACCCCCGCTTCCGACAACATCAGATCACGCGGGCAAATCTCAAACCCACTCAAAAATCATACCAAAAAACCAGAACTCTGAGTATTTTCCCTGGCATCATCTCCCACTTCTTGCCTCCTACACTGTGCCTACTTCCTTTTCCTGGGCAGTAAATCAGTGCAGGGAGCTGCCAGTGGGGATGGAAAATCAATGGTGTTCTGCAGGGCGTGTAGCTGATCATCACTGTGCTGACACAGCTGTGGTCAGGTCAGAGGAAGGAGGTTTTGCAACCAACTACTTCAGCATGTAAGTCAGAAAAGAAAGTTTAGATGGAAAAAACGAAGACAGGAGGGGAAGTAGGGCAGGGAAGAAAGAAACGAAGGAGGGGGAAATGGAAGGAAGAAAGGATAGGAAACCAAAAAAAAAAAAAAGAATGGGAGAACGAAAAACATAAAAGGGGGGCATTATGGAAGGACTGTAAGAAGGAAGAAAAGAAAAAGAAGAAGAAGAAGAAAAGAAGAGAAGAAGAAGAAGAAAGAAGAAGAAGAAAGAAAAGAAGAAGAAAGAAGAAGAAGAAGAAGAAGAAAAAGAAGAAGAAGAAGAAGAAGAAGAAGAAGAAAAGAAGAGGGAAAAACACAAAAAAAAAAAAAAAAAAAAAGAAGAAAAGAGAAAGGAAAAAGAAAAAGAAGAAAAGAAGAAAAGAAGAAAAAGAAAAGAAGAAGAAAAAGAACAGGAAAAAGAAGACGAAGACAGGAGAACAAAAGAACAAGAAAAGAAAACAAAAGAAAAGAACAAGACGAAGAAGAAAAAAGAACAACACAGCAAAACAAGTACTAAAACAATAAGAACAACAACAACAAAACGAGAGCAAAGAGTCGGAGAAGGACTAAAGAATGGAAAAATCGGCCCCTGAGAGAAGAAACAGAGAAGAGAGAGAGAAGAGAGAGAGAGAGAGAGAGAGAGGGAAGAGAGAGAGAGAGGAGAGAGAGAGAAAAAAGAGAGAGAGAGAGAGAGAGATGAAAAGAGAGAGAGATGAAGAGAGAGAGAGAAGGAGAGAGAGAGAAAGAAGAAAGAAGAAGAAAGGAAAGAAGAGAGAAAAAAAAAAAGAAAGAAGAAGAAAAAAAGAGAGAAAACGAGAAGAAGAAAGAAAGAAAAGAGAAAAAGATGGGAAAAAAGAGAAATGAAAAGCAAAGGAGAAAAGGAAAAAAAAGGAGAAAGTTTTAAGGTAAAAAGAATTTGAAAAAAATAAAATTTAAAAAAGAATTTTTTTTAGAGAAGAGAGAAAGTTAGGAATGCAATCTAAAAGCAGACGTAACAGGCTAGCAACAGTCGGGTATTTCAATAACAACAAAAAGCCAAAAAAAGATAACGGAAAAAACCAAAACAAAAAAACGCAAATAAACAAAAGGGCACAACAACAAATCACATTCCACAAAAAAAATGAACAAACAACCAAAAGAAACCTCACCAAAACCCCCACCTCATACAACCACACCCAAAGAACCCCAACCCCACCACCACCCCCAAACCCAACAAACCATCAACACACATTTTCATAATCAACACACACACACAACCCCAAAAAAACAACAAAAACAGACAACCAACAAAACAACACAAAAACCACACCCAAAAAAACCAAACACAAAAAACACACCACACACACAAACAAACAACAAATAAACAAAAACAACCAACAAAATTTTAATAAAAATGGAATTTTTCTGTACTGGAACCCTTTAACACCATCACCCCCCCTCCCCACCCCGCAAACCCCTCCCCACCACCCAACAAACAAAATCAAAAAACCGAAACCCCACCAATCCAACGACCAAAACCGACCAACAATTAAAAAACCCCAAGCCTCACAGATGGAGATTTGGGGTTTTTTTTCCCCTCATGTTAACCTTGTCTCCTTAAACCCCCAGTACCCCTCACCGTCTTTGATGGGTTTTAAAGTCCCCAAGGGGGAAAGCCATGGCGCGTGCCCGTTTAGACCTGGGGTTTTTGTCTTAAAAAGGGGGAGTTTAACTAAACCGTAGAGATGTGGGTTGTTTTTGATGACCTTTCCAACCCCAGTACCCCAATGGGTGGTTTAAATTGTTTCTTTTGGGCTCTGTTGTTTTTTTTCAAACTTTCCAGAATTGGGTTGATATGGAAGTACCTGGGATTCCACCCTTTTTTTCCCCAAAAAATGTTTCCCCAAAAGGGATGAGGCTGTAGAACAAGGCTCCTTGTGTGAGTGCGCCCCCCCCCCCCACCACACCACCACACACACACACACACACACACACACACACACACAACACACATGAGCAGGTTAAAATACACGTGAAAACCCCTTTCTGCCTTCCCTAGAGTTTAAATCAGTACTGATTCCATTTCCCGAAAAGTCCTTTGAATGTGGCTGTACCCCAAGGCCCTGTGTGAAGTACACCCAGGCAGCTTTATGGGAGTTAAGACCTCTTTAGTGGAACAGCGGCCCGTTTTGGGCCATTTGAAAGGATGATAATATTCAGATAAAAACGCGTCCACACTGGTTTTAAAACGTCTATTTTCTGCCCGTTTTGGATTTTTTTCTTAAATGAGCAATGCTGACAAAAAAGTCAAAATATCGACCCGCATTTTACTCCAAACAAATCCCTTGCCCCCCGCCTAGCAGCCAATAAATCCCCTAAAATCTCCCCCCCCCCTCTCTCTACACCTTACTCCTTCATATTCCATCCTAACATCCCCACCCTCCTCACACCTCCAACAAAACTCCTCTGTCATCCTCCTGCCCATTCCCGGCCCCAGACCCACCCTCTACCCTGCTCCACTAAAAACCTTCCTCCCCCTCCCCACACCTAGCCTTGTCACACTCCCCCTGATTATGTATAAAGAAAACATTCAGCAGACAGTCCTCTGGAAATGCCCATTACATTCAGCGCTCTGTGAGAGCAATGGGAAGTGCTGTATTGACTTCTGTAGGTCAGGGTTGATAGTGCCACAATGCTCCTGACTTTGTGACCTGAGTTTGATGGAGGTAAGGGGATGAGAGACAGACAGACAGACAGGCACACAAAGATGTGTATAGGTATATCGATATAGGATGTCGAGGGGGACAAGGAGGAGGAGGAGGGGAGGAGGAAAGGGGGAGGAGAGGAAGAAGAAGAAGAAGAAGAAGAAGAAGAAGAAGAAGAAGAAAAAACAACAACAACAACAAGAACAACAAGAACAACAAGAACAACAAGAACAAAAGAACGAGAACAAGAACAAGAATTGTGGAGAACAAGAAGAACAAGAAGAACGACAAAAGAGGAGGAGGAGGAGGACGAAGAAGAAGAAGAAGAAGAAGAAGAAGATGAAGAAGAAGAAAAAGAAGAAGAAAGAAGAAAAAAAGAAGAAGAAGAAAAAAGAAAGAAAAAGAAGAAGAAGAAAGAAGAAGAAGAGAAAGAAGAAGAAGAAGAAGAAAAAGAAGATGATGATGATGATGAAGAAGAAGAAGAAAAAAAACAAGGACAAGAACAAGAACAGCAATAAGAAAAAGAAGAACAAGAACAAGAAGAAGAAGATTTTTTCCCAGGACCAGTACCAACTCGGCCCCACTGTAAAACGTTCAGATGAGACAATAAACCCTGGTCTGCTATGTGAACACATGCGGAACATCAGGTCTACAGTTTTTGTTTTAAGAGTGGTTTGCCGTGTGGGAAAGCAAGCAGCTGAGTTGCACTAGAAAGGGGGGACAATTTGAAAAAAAACAACAACTGTATGCCCACAGTTATCATGTTTAGGCACCACCCCCCAAAGTCAGAATGTGGCTACCTTAATAGATGGCTTAACCCATTGTTTATGCAGAATCTCTCCATTGGTAAAACTGGGATCTTTAGGGAATCTAAAAGGTACTTAAAACCAACAGTAAATGCTGGCTGTCCCCACACTTGTTCTGTCAGAGGCCTTTACGATGTCAGCACTGTGAACACAGCCCGCAGCTGAGGGCCCTTTGGATTTTGCTTTGGTTTTGTCCTCAGCTGACAGACCTTCCCTAAGGACGCTGTGAAGGAGTTTTCTCTCTCCCTTCACTGTCAACCTCTGCATCATTGTCAGCCTGATTGACTGTGGATCTATGTGTCTGTCAGGATGACTGTCTGTGTAATTGCCAGTCTCTGTCTCTGTCTCTTTCCCTGTCTTTCTCACTCCCTCTCTCTTGTAGGTTAAAAGTTCAAAATTATCTCTCCACCTATATGTGTGTGTGTGCGTGTGTGCTTGTGCGTGTTCTGTCCTTTAACATGAGAATAAAAAAATATTGTGCATTGAAAAGGGAGAGAAAAACCATATGCATGAAAGAACAAAAGGAAATGGAAGAGCGCACATCTTGATACAAAAACATACACTACAAAAAAGAGCGAAAAATACACAAACAAATTATCCAAAAGAAAAAAGTTAAACTCCAAGAACAAAACACATTAAATGTTTGTCTCCACTATCCTGGTGCCTTAACCACTTTAAAATAAACATCTATCTGAAATACGTCAGACATTTAGCTCATCAATCTTCTTTGAAGAAACATCCTCCCCTGAAAGCTCACTGCAAATCCTCTTTAGCGGTTGACCTTTCCAGTTAAAGTGAATTTGGTATAAAACATTCAGCAGACAGTCTTCTGGAAAATCGAGTTAAGCTCAGCGCTCTGTGAGAGCACCAGGCTTTGTGGTATTGACTTCTGTAAGTCAGGATTCATAGTGCCACAATGCTCCTGACTTTATGACCTGAGTTTGATGAAGGTAAGGGGATGAGAGAAGAGAGAGAGAGAGGGAGAGAGAGAGAGAGAGAGAGAGAGAAAAGAGAAGAGAGAGAGAGAAGAAGAAGAAGAGAAAAGGGAAAAGACAGACTGAGAATAAGAGAGAATAAGAAGGAAAAGTGAAAGGGAGGGGAGAGAGGAGAGATAGAGAGAGGGGGAAGGCGAAGGAGGAGGGCGAAACAGGAAAAAGAGCAAGAAAGAAGAAAAGGGAAAGGGGAAGGGGGAGAAAAGGGGGGGAAAAACGGGGGGAAGAAGAAAAAAGAAGAAGAAAGAAGAAGAAAAAAGAAGAAGAAGAAAATAAGAAAGAAAAGAAGAGAAGAAGAAGAAGAAGAAGAAGAAGACCCCCACACCACACCAACCCAAAAACAACAACAACAACAAGATGAAGAATTTTCCCAGTACATAAATCAGTCCCAAATCCGCTCCACTGAAAGTCTTTCAGATGAGACTATAAGCCAAGTTTTGTTGTGTGAACACACTCGGAACATCAGGTCTACAGTTTTTGTTTTAAGTGTGTTCTGCCATGTACAAGAATAAGCAACTGAATGCCGGTAAAAAATGAATGACAATTACCAAAACAAACGCTGTATGCGTATTGTTGCCATGTTTAGACATCACCCCAAAAGTCAGAATGTGGAAACCCATTCCTTGCACAGACTCTCTTCTTTGGTAAACCTGAAATCTCTAGAGACACAAGAAGCTTGCTTAAAACCACCAGTAAACGCTGGTTATCCCCACTCTTGTTCTGTCAGAGGCCTTTAAGATGTCAGCACTGTGAACACAGCCCACAGCTGAGGGGCCTTTGGATTTTGCTTTGGTTTTGTCCTCAGCTGACAGACCTTCCCTAAGGACGCTATGAAGGAGTTTTTTCTCTTCCCCTTCACTGTCAACATCTGCGTCATTGTCAGCCTCTAGCTATGTCAAGTCAAGTCAAGTCAAGTCAAAATTTTATTTCCAGATGGTACATTGAATAAGCAATGCGTTTGCTTTTTTTCATCAAGCCATCTATCTAAGAACAAATTTCGTAATGATTATACTAAGGGCATTACATTATTGCATCATTTACCGTTAAATTAAACCAGTAAAAAGAGGAAAAAATCGATAAGGAGATACATTGAAAATACAAATTACCACATATACATAAACACGCACACACATACTCATGCACGCCTGAGCGCTTGCGCTCTCACGTCCACACACACATTTAAATAAAAATGTTTTAAGAATTAAAAAGGAAAATCATAAAACGTCAGGACAAACAAACTATTCACCTACTGTTACATCCATTCTTTCACGTTTATACTTTAGATAGTAAAAAGGTACAAGAAAAAACTTAGAAAATACTAGGCATTTCGTCATTACTGACAATATTTCCTTCAATGACCTCCCTCCTCTCCTCCTCCACCAGCAAACGTGTGCTTTTTTTGCGTTCATAAATTTTTCAAATAGCGCTTTTTAAAAAAAGACATATTGACACAATAGCTATCAAAGCAAGATAAGGCAAATAAGATTATAATAATGATTTCTAATAGAGAAACAATTAAAAACAACAATTGCCCATCACCATGAGACCACAATATAACAAATGATCCCCATCACCATGAGACAAAAACATAAAACCATGATAACAGAAAAGCATTGGAAAGGAATTGGGGTGGGGAGGAGTAACAAAGGGGGGAAATGAAATACAAACCCTTTAATCAAATTAATAGTTTAAAAGAAAGACAAATATTCAAACAAGTAGAACCCCAAACGATACAAATTCAAAAGCCCATAATCCACTGGACTATCAACTAAAAACAATTTTCATACTAAAACAGTATCGCTTAAAAATAGTACTAATAATCTCATCTCTAAATGCAATAAAAAACAACATCCCACGATAAAATCTATTGAATTAGACAAGACAAGGGCAAGAGGAGTGGAGAGGAAAGGAAAGGAGAGGAGAGGAGAGGAGAGAGAGAGAGAGAGGAGAAGAGAAGAGAGAGAGATGAAAAGAAGAGAGGGAGAGAGAGAGAGAGAGAGGGAGAGAGACAATGACAATTACAATGACAATGACAAAGGGTTTTTTGTGATAAGCAAGACGCCCTTCACAAAAGGGGGCAGTGGGAGGGGCACTGGGCACAAAAACATAATATCAAATACCGAGAACATACAAATTTCAGCCCAAATAGTCATCATTGTCATGGATTCCAGAACATGGTTACGTAGAGATTCAAATAATTTTTCATAAGGAATTGTCAAGGTGGAGGAGTTTCCACAAAAACTGTACAAATTCAAAATCAACGTTTTACAACAAACTGGTCTGCGACAAGAAAACAAGGTCACAATGTCTCTTCTTCCTAGGTTTTTTTCATGCATGTGCAATTTTTACACGGCTAACACGTGACAGACTCGTGACAATCTAGTGGCATGTAGCCAACAGCTATTCTCTCTCTCTCTCTCTCTCTCTCTCTCTCTCCTCTCTCTCTCTCTCCACACACACACACACACCACACACACAACACACACACACAGGTACGCACGCACACACACGCATACATACACACGCACACACAAACACGCGCACTCACGTTTATACACACACATATACACACATACCTATACACACATGCATATCCACATATTCAAAACACACACACACATATGCGCACACACACACACACAACACACAAACACACACACACACACATACAGATACACACGCACTCATACATACACACACGTATACGCTCGAACGCATGCGCACGCACGCGCACGTACGTACAACAAACACACACCACACACACAAAACACACACACCAACACACACACACACACACACACTGGTTATCCAAGCAAGAATCGAACTGCGTCCACTATGACATGCATCACATCAAGTCCGGCACTGATTCGATCTTTCTTTTTCTCCCGGTCAACAGGGCACCACAGCTTCAGCTTCTGATAGACACAGGATTCTTCATTGGTCATCAGCCTGGTGTTCCTTTTCACAAACCAAAACATATCCGGGGTGTGTAAATCAGCAGCAGTCCATTCAAAACGAAAAACAAGATCGTCCGTTTCACATACCATCGTGTCTGGATGCCGTTTACTACTGAACACCTTACTAAAGTCTTGGTTCCTATGCCTGTCCCTTAACTTTCTCTGCAAAGATCTATCAGTCAGTTTAGCCACATAGTTCTTGATGATGTCGGCACTAGTTCCAACTTGCTGAACTTTTGCCAGAGGATCGTCACAGTCCGAAGTTTCCGTTGTAAACACAGGGGCAAGGTCAATGTCACGTTGCACGTCAGCATGCCTTTCGTTCTCGGACTCTTTGACAGCACTTGGTGAATGACGGATTGCACGTGCAGCTTCTTGCGGCAGTGTGTTGCTGGCAGAAGGGGGTGTGTCAGTGTGTGACACAGCACAGCTTGTAGGTGTGGGCACAAATAAACATGGTGAATGTTCTTCTGGCATCACACTTTCACTTGCCTCCAGTTCCTCCTGCCTCTGTGCTGTCCTTCTCTCCTCTGTCCTTCTCCTGTCTCTGTCAGTCTGACTGGGAGGCTTCCTGCGGTAGCTGTGGGAGATGACAGGGGTATGCTGTTGCGCCATGTTGCTGTTGTTGGCTGGGCTAGCTTTCAGTCGTAATACCACGACTGTGCTGTCGCCACTTCCACTTATTTTCCAAGAAGTGAGGTGATTTTCTTGGAGCAGGACATCCAAGGTAACTTCCAACGTTGTGGGAAGACCGACAACGGGCATGGTGTTGGATGAATTATGTATTTTTGACAAGTTACTTCACAGCAAAATAATTTTCCTGCCTACCTTCAAGGGAGATCACCCGCAGTCCGCAGAGGGAGAGAGAGAGAGAGAGAGAGAGAGAGAGAGAGAGAGAGAGAGAGAGAGAAGAGAGAGAGAGAGAAAGAGAGAGAGAGAGGAAGAGAGAGAGAGAGAAGGACACACTATCAAGCTATCAGGTCTACCATAAAAGATTTTTAAAATTTCCTCCTTTCCACTTGTTTCAACATTGCAGATTATTTACTAGCTTGCATAGATTATTCTTACTTCTTTGCATAATTAGTGTGCCTCTTTCCTGCCTCCCTCTCCCTCCACACATATACAGTGTGTGACTGTCGAATTTCTAGTCACAGTAAGACATACTTGAATTTTTTGTTGTAAGGAATACCATTAGTGCTGGTAAATGTAAGTATGGTTGATTTTGCCGTATTATCATGGTTGATTTGCCTTATTAGTCAATTCCTAGGCATTCATGCATTAGATGGCTTTTTAGCTGTGTCTTGAACTGATTTTTGCTTTTGATACATTTTAAGCGTTTTTGTAGCTTGTTCCATAAGTCACTACCTGAGTACAAGAAGCTTGTTTGTAAAGATTATTTCTTGGTCTCGGAAATGTTAGTAGATGATTATGTCTGTGTTCATTGATTTTGAAGCTATTGGTGATCTTTGGAGGGGCATTTCCATTGACAACTTTCTGGACAAATAGAGCTTTTATTTAGATAAAGTCTGTTTTTGAAGGTTTGGATATTTGTTTCCTTATAATCGTTGATGGTTAGGGAGCTTGATTTTAGTAGAACAAGTTTCAGTGCTCTTTTATATAATCTATGAATCATTTTATAATTTTGTATCACTGCAGCTGTCCCAAAGAGATGAAGCATAGTCAACTATAGCAAATATGGCCGCAAAAAAGAGTTTGCGAGGTGGTTATTCAGGAAAATGTTTTATTTTTGATAACTGAAGTAGCTTGTAAGAAAGTACGTTTTCCTAGCGCCATCACATGGTCAGTCCAAGTAAGATTTTTGTCAATAATACACCCAGATTCTGTGGGAGTCAACTTCTTCAATTACTCTTTTACCTATCAAACGAGGTTGGAATTTATCTTTATTTTTTGTCTCTTTTGTCTTGCTAGTACATACATACACTTTAGTTTTTCGCGTATTTAGGGACATATGTTTAGCTGAGTCCAAGAAACCATCTGTCAATATTGTGTTGAAGTTTGATTGTAAGTCTGTGGGGTCAGAGTCACTAAAATAGAGGATGTGTCATCAGCAAACATTTCACAGCTACATTCTAGAAATTGGGGTAAGTCATTTACATAGATTGAAAATAGAAGTGGACCCAATATTGACCCTTGTGTACCCATGTTTAATAGGTAACTAGTTCTGATGTTTGATTATTTGCAGTTACTAGCTGCTGCCTATTCGACAAAAAGCTTTCAAAAGATTTATCGTTTCTGGTGTTAGTTATACAAGTGAAGTTACGCAATAATAAGGATGATTGATTACATCAAATGCTTTTTCAAAGTCAACAAAAAGAAGGCCTGTATATTATTTTCTTGATATTGTGTAGGAGACTTCTGTAATTTGTGTAAGAGTTGTGTGACAGGAATATTTTTTACGAAACCTGACTGATCTTCATTTAATGATTGTTGTTACAAAGTAGGAATATACGGATTTTTGATATGTTTTTTCAAAGGGTTTAGATAAGACAGACAGAATTGAAATTGTCTGTAATTTGAAGAACAAGCAGTATCACCTGATTTGTGGACTGGTATGATTTTTGCCTTTTTAAATATGACAGGAAAGTTGTTTTTCTCTATGCACAGTTATACAAGTATGTCAGTGTTGCAGCTATAACTTGACCACAAAGCTTGATTATTCTCCATCTAGATTTCTTAAACCACGTGTTTCTGGAACTTTTTTGAAGAGGACAGGCTTTCCAAGACGTCTGTGATTGTCATTGCAGTAGTTTGAATGGGAAATTTTATTCTTTTGAATTTGATATATTGTTCTAAATTAATGGAGATCATTTTCATTTGATGTCATTTGAAATTACTTTGTCGGCAATGTTTGAGAAGTGGTTGTTCAATTCATCAGCTGATATATCTTTAAACTGTCTGTTGACTTTTTTTTATATAGGTTTATTACATAATGTATTGATGGCTTTCCATACTTGGCGAGAGTCGGTAGTTGTAATTAACAACTTTTGAATGTAATCACGTTTTGATTTGCGTTTTAGTGAAGTTACTTTGTTTCTTTGTGCCCTGAACTGCTCATTTGAACCATGTGTTTTCAAATAGTCTCTTAGGTGTATTTCGGATTCTATGTCTTTTGTTATCCAAGGTGGTTTGATTTTTTCTTGAACTCTTTTTTTTATGGAAAGGGGCGTGTTTGTCGTATACTGAAGTAAATGTCCTAATCCAAAATTCAGCAGCTTCATCAGGGTCTCTGATTTGGTATATGTCATGTAATGGCGAGTTTGTCAAGTCTGAAAGGAAATCTTGCTCATTAAAGTTTTTTAATTTCCTGTAAAAAATAGTTTTATGCCCTACTTTAGGTATTTTGATACGATTTTTAAACCAAGTAAAGCACACTGGATTATGATCACTGCATCCACATGAGGGAGCACATACTTCTGTTATGTTTGTTTTGTAGTAGTGTAGATATGATCTATTAATGTTCTAGAGTTATTTGTTATCCGAGTTGGTCTATCTATTAGTTGTTCTAGGCCAAACATAGTATGTTGTGGCTCCATTTTGGTTTAGGTTTTAATAAGTCTATGTTAAAATCCCCAAGAATAATTGTTTCATTGTTTAAAAGTATTACCTCGTCCATAAGGGAGTTGAATTTTTCTAGCCAGTCTCTGGTTTCTAAAGGATTTCTGTATATAAATCATATTAATATTGGTCTATTGTGTTTTAATTTTATTTCAATCCACATGGATTCAATGTCATAAACCTCAAGGTTATATATTCTTTTACAACTGAGCGAGGAGGCTATATATGTAAGTAACCCGGTGGACTTGGGTTTGTGAGGATCTTCACGGAAGATTTGATACCCTGGAATATTCATGTGTGCATCTGTTACATTTGGAGAAAGTCGGGATTCAGCTAGACAAAACAAATGAAACTGATTTCCACTGTTGTATAGTATGGTTGCAATGTCATCTTTTTTGTTTGTTGCACTGTTGATATTCAGGTAGCCTACTCGGAGGCCCTGTTTTGTTGGCCACTTGTCTGAAGTTAGAGACATAATATATGTCAGTGATTAAGTGGCTAATTTATGTATATATTTTCTTGTTCTATACGTTTAAGTAAACTATCAAAATAGAAGACCCGTTTAGTAGGTTTTCTATTCAATAATCAAACAGGAGAATATAATATGATATGAAGGAACACCCAATAAAAACGAAACAATACTAAAAGTCAATTTCAAAAGCTGCTCTGGATCTGCAAAAATATCGATGTGTTATATCAACACAGTATATAAATCCAGTCCCCTTTATATTTCATACACTAAATGGAGATCAAAGTATACCACACGTACATTAAAGTGTAGAATATTTTGATAGAGAAATCCTACAAACTTCTTCTTTTTTTTTCTAAGTCAATAACTATCACTTACACAATACACGTATTCATATAAAGCTCCCTGTGTTTGTGTGTCCATCAGGCTGTCTGTGTGATTGTCAGTCTCTGCCTCTGTCTCTCTGTTTCTGTCTGACTCTGTCTCTCTGTCTCTGTGTGTCTGTCTACACTCTCTCTCTCATAGGATAAAAGTTTAAAATTGTCTCTGTGTGTGTTTGCGTGCATGTGTGTGTGTGTTTGTGCGTGTTCCATCCTTTAACATAAGAATAAACAGTTATTGTGCATTGAAAAGGGAGAGAAAAACATACACATGAAAGAACAAAAGAAAAATGAAAGCCTACATCCGGATAAAAAAAAACATACTAAAAATTAAAAATTATCCAAAGAAAAAAAATGAATACAAAAGTTTAACTCAGAGAAAGAAAAAGATCATATTGATGTCTTTGCTGTTCTGGTGCCTTAACTACCTTTAAATGGAACATATATCTGAAATCAATCAGACATTTAGCTCATCAGTCTTCTTTAAAGAAGCATCCTCCCCTAAAATCTTACTGCAAATCCTCTTTAGCGGTTGACCTTTCCGGTTAAAAAGAATTTGGTATAAAACATTCAGCAGACAATCCTCTGGAAAATCTAGTTAAGATCAGCATTCTGTGAGAGCACCAGGCTTTGTGGTATTGACTTCTGTAGATCAGGATTGATAGTGCCACAATGCTCCTGACTTTATGACCTGAGTTTGATGAAGGTAAGGGGATGAGAGAAGAGAGAGAGAGAGAGAGAGAGAGAGAGAGAGAGAGAGAGAGAGAGAGAGAGAGAGAGAGAGAAGAGAGAGAGAGAGACAGACGAGAGAGAGAGACAGACAGACAGACAGACAGACAGACATGCAGACATGCAGACATACAGACCTATAGACCTACAGACAGAAAAAGAGAAAGGAGGGGGGGAGGGAGAGAAAGAGAGAGGGGAAGAGAGGTTTGTATGGGTTAGTAGATTGAACTAGGTTAAAAGGCTAAGGTAAAAGAAGAAGAAAAGAAGAAGAAAGAAGAAGAAGAAGAAGAAGAAGAAGAAAGAAGAAGAAGAAGAAGAAGAATATAAGCCAAGTTTTGCTGTGTGAACACACTCAGAACATCAGGTCTACAATTTTTGTTTTAAGAGTGTTATTCCATGTACAAGAAGAAGCAATTGAATGCTGGTAAAAATGGATGACAATTAACAAGTAGTTCTTCAGTTTAACGTCCTTCCACTAAATAGTGATATCAGACAGGAAAGTGTGTGTATGTTTGTGTGTGCGTGTGTGCGCGTGTGCGTGTGTGTGCGTGCGCACGCGCACGTGCTTGTGTGTGTGTGTGTGTGTGTAGGGGGGAGGGGTATGCATATAACTAATCAATCGCAATAAACAACTATTATGAAAAAAGCATAAACAAGAATTCTGGAAAAACAAAAAACAAAAAAACAAAGAAAAAAACCAACAACAACAACAATTAACAAAAAGCAGTAAGCATGCTGTTGCCGTGTTTAGACATCAGCCTCAAAGCCAGAATGTGGCTGCCTTAATGGAGGTCAAAACCCATTCCTTGCACATACTCTTTTCTTTGGTAAACCTGAAGTCTCTAGAGAAACAAGAAACTTGCTTAAAACCAACAACAGTAAACGCTGGCTGTCCCCACTCGTGTTGTGTCAGAGGCCTTTAAGATGTCAGCACTGTGAACACAGGCCGCAGCTGAGGGCCCTTTGGATTTTGCTTTGGTTTTGTCCTCAGCTGACAGACCTTCCCTAAGGACGCTGTGAAGGAGTTTTCTCTCTCCCTTCACTGTCAACATCTGTGTCATTGTCAGCCTGTAACTATGTCTGGGTATCTGTGTGTTTGTGTGTCCGTCAGGCTGTCTGTGTGATTGTCAGTCTCTGCCTCTCTCTGTTTTTGTCTGACTCTGTCTCTCTGTCTCTCTGTGTCTGTCTACACTCTCTCTCTCATAGGATAAAAATTCAAAATTGTCTGTGTGTGTTTGTGTGCATGTGTGTGTGTGTGTGTTGTGTGTGTGTGTGTGTGTGTGTGTGTGTGTGTGTGTGTGTGTGTGTGTGTGTGTGTTCTGTGTGTGTGTGTGTGTGTTTGTGCGTGTTCCATCCTTTAACATAAGAATAAACAATTATTGTGCATTGAAAAGGGAGATATGAAAGCGTACATCCGGATTAAAAAAAACATACTAAAAATTAAAAAATTATCCAATACCAAAAAAAATGAATACAAAAGTTTAACTCAGAGAAAGAAAAAGATCATATTGATGTCTTTGCTGTTCTGGTGCCTTAACTACCTTAAATAGAACATATATTTGAAATCAATCAGACATTTAGCTCATCAATCTTCTTTAAAGAAGCATCCTCCCCTAAAATCTCACTGCAAATCCTCTTTAGCGGTTGACCTTTCCGGTTAAAGTGAATTTGGTATAAAACATTCAGCAGACAATCCTCTGGAAAATCTAGTTAAGATCAGCATTCTGTGAGAGCACCAGGCTTTGTGGTATTGACTTCTGTAGCTCAGGATTGATAGTGCCACAATGCTCCTGACTTAATGACCTGAGTTTGATGAAGGTAAGGGGATGAGAGAAAGAGAGAGAGAGAGAGAGAGAGAGAGAGAAGAGAGAGAGAGAAGAGAGGAGAGAGAGAGAGAGAGAGAAGAGAGAGAGAGAGAGAGAGAGAGGAGAGAGAGAGAGAGAGAGAGAGAGAGAGAGAGAGACAGACAACAGACAACATGCAGACATACAGACCTATAGACCTACAGACAGAAAAAGAGAAAGGGAGGAGGAGAGGGAGAGAAGAGAGAGGGGAAGAGAGGTTTGTATGGGTTAGTAGATTGAACTAGGGTTAAAAGGTAAGGAAAGAAGAAAAGAAGAAGAAAAGAGAAGAAGAAGAAAGAAGAAGAAGAAAAGAAAAGAAAAGAAACAGAGAAAAGAAAAGAAAAGAAAAAAAAGAAGAATAAGCAAGTTAACGAAGGAAAAAAGAAAAAAGAAAATATTGATAAGAAGTATTCAGAAAGAAGAAGAACAAGTATCAAGAAAGAAGAAAAAACATAAGCCAAGTTTTGCTGTGTGAACACCTCCAAAACATCAGGTCTACAAATTTTGTTAATGTTATTTCCTGTACAGAAGAGATGCAATTGAATGCTGGTAAAAATGGATGACATACAGTAGTTGTTAGTTTAGTCCCTGAAGTAGATATAACTAAGAAAGTTGTAAAAGTTTATGAAATAGTGCAGCAGATGCGGTATGCGTAACAGCACGCAAAAAAAAAACACAAACATATTAAAAAGGTAGCTGTGTGTTGAAGGGGGAGGGGTATACATAAACTAACATGCAATAAACAGCTATTATGAAAAAAGATAAACAAAATTCTGAAAAACAATAATAAAAAAACAAAGAAAAAACACCACACAACATTAAAAAAACGGTAAAGCGTTGTATGTTCATCATCACCTGTCAAAGTCAAATTCGCCTGCTTAATGGAGGCTCAAAAGCCCATTCCTTGCACAGACCTCTTGTTTTGGCTAAACTGAAGCCTCTAAGGACAAAAGAAAACTTGCTTAACCACTTAAATCGCGATTCTCCACTCTTGTTTTGTCTGGCCTTTAAGATGTCTAGCATTGTGAACATGCCGCAGCTGAGGCTCCTTTGGATTTTGCTTCTTTTTTCTAGCATGAAAAACCTTCCCATATGTCCATAAGGATGTGTTTCTCTGCCTTCATGTCAACATCCTACATGATTTAAAAAAATGTGGATTGAAGGGTGTGAAAGCGCTATGAGAGAATCATCTATAACTGTCTCTGACCCTTTGTATCTCACACCCTCTTTCTGTAGATTAAAAAGAAAAATTAATCTACACATCCAAAAGGTAAGAAGTATGACTTATGCTGTTTCTTCCTTTACCATGAATTTAAAAAATAATGTGCATTGAAAAGGGAGAAAATATCAACTATCAGAAATACAAAAATGAAGAGCGCACATCTTGATACAAAAAATACACTAGAAAAAAAGAGATGAAAAACACAACAAATTATCCAAAAGGAAAGAAAAGTTAAACTCCAAAAACAAAAACACATTAAATGTATGTCTCCACTATCCTGGTGCCTTAACTACCTTAAAATGGAACATCTATCTAAACTACATCAGACATTTAGCTCATCAATCTTCTTTAAAGAAACATCCTCCCCTGAAAGCTCACTGCAAATCCTCTTTAGCGGTTGACCTTTCCGGTTAAAGTGAATTTGGTATAAAACATTCAGCAGACAGTCCTCTGGAAAATCTTGTTAAGATCAGCATTCTGTGAGAGCACTAGGCTTTGTGGTATTGACTTCTGCAGATCAGGATTGATGGTGCCACAATGCTCCTGACTTTATGACCTTAGTTTGATAAAGGTAAGGAGATGAGAGATAGAGAGAGAGAGAGAGAGACTGACAGACAGACAGACAGACATGCAGACATACAGACCTACAGACCTACAGAAAGAAAAAGAGAAAGGGAGGGGGAGAGGGAGAGATAGAGAGAGTGGGAGAGAGGTTTGTATGGGTTAGTAGATCGAAACTAGGGTTAAAAGGTTAAGGTAAGAAAGAGAAAGAAGAAGAAGAAGAAGAAAGAAGAAGAAGAAGAAGAAGAAGAAGAAAAGAAGAAGAAGAAGAAGAAGAAAACAACAACAACAACAACAACAACAACAACAACAACAACAACAACAACAACAAGAATTAAGAGAAAAGAGGAGAAGACAAAAGTGAAAACAGAGAAGAGACAAAGAAGAGTCTGAAGAGGAAGAGGAACAACAGCGAGTAAAAGCACACCAACAACAAGAATAGCGAAAGCAAGAAGACGAACAAAATAAAGAGCAAGCACAGACAGACAGAAAGACGGACAGACAGAGAGACGTGCGAGAGCGCGCGCGCGCGCACACACACACACTCACACACACAAACACACACACACTACATACACACACACAACACACACCCACACACACACCCACACACAAACAACACACACACACACTACACACACTACACACACACACTACACACACACTACACAATACACACACACAACACACACACACACACACAAACACACACCACACACACACCACATACACACAGCACACTACACACACTACACACAACACACGCCACACAACATAATACACACACACAACACACACAACACACACACACACACACACCACATACACACAGCACACTACACACACTACACACACACTACACACACACAACACAATACACATACATACACAACACACAACACAGACACACACACACACACACACACACACACAACACACACACAATACACACCACACACACACACACCACAAACACACACTACACAACACACACACACACGCACATTTGGGTGGACAGCATCCAAAAAGTAAAGAGATTACCAAAGACAGAAATATACACCGAGAGAAACTAGCAAAGACAGACACAAAAAGACCCCAAACAAACAGCAGTAGAGATAACTTTTAGACATGTATAGAGAAAATGAAACGAAAGCGTGGTTTCTGCAGAGTAAGTTTTCGTTTTCCTAGTGGTCTTTTAACCTGTCAGGAATATGAAGGCAATCCGAAGTTTAGGCCCCCTTGGGTTGTGTGTGTTTTTTGTGTGTACTTTTGATTTAGGTGGGGGATTAAGATACTTCCCTTTCAAAACTTTTTGAACGATGTTTTGAGGGTGTTATCTTTCTCTGTTTCTTCTTCTGTCTTTTTTCTTTAGTGTTTTTAATATCTCTGTGTCTACGCTTGTTTTATATGTATGTCTGTTTGTTTTTTCCGTATGTTTGTCTGTCTGTTTGTCTTTCTGGCTGTCTTTCTGGCTGGCTGTTTGTATGTCTGTGTGTACGTGTGGTTGTCTTTATACCTGTCTGTCTTTTTGTCTGTCTCTCTGTCTATTTGTCGGTTTATTTGTCTGTCTGTCTGTCTGTTTTCTGTCTGCTTGTTTGTCTGTCTGCGTCTCTGTCTGTGTGTCGAACAGGCAAAAAGGCAGACTGAGAAAGAGGGGAAAAAGATAAACAACAACAACAATCAGATAAAAGTGACAACACACGTTGACTCATCTAGATGGTGTAGATGAGAGTTGCTTTATATTATGCGTATCATATCATAACTATCTTTTGTTTGATATGGTTAGAAGTTATTTGTTTCATATTTTTTTTGGTTAATTTTTCTTGTAGGCAGGTTTTTGGTGCTAGGAGCCAAAATTAAACTCTCCTCCATCTCTAAAACTTTAATTGAACCTAGCAATACCTCAGTTTCTCTGTCCACCTGTGTGAAGTGACTACATATTGTTATCAATTATTAATAACACACTCTCTATGCAAAACACAAATCACCACCCAGTCCTGTGTTAGTCTCACTACTATCACTTACGGCGTATTAATGCAATTTGCAAGTATCTGTCCACTGATGCATCATCCAAGCTTGTCAAATCTCTCATTCCTTCAGGATTGGACATACTGTAGGTTTCTTTTGTCTGTCTACCAGCATCATCCATCCACTCCCTTCAACGCATACAAACCTCTGAAGGTCGACTTATCGTAAAAAATAAAAACATAGAGCATGCCATATCTCTTTTATGACTTCTTTACTGCTTTATCTCTTAAAATCTTACCATGGGCGAGTATTGAAGCTATGGCTGAGAAACGAGTCACAAGTAAATCAATAAAACTAATGTTTTTATTCCCCGTTGGCATGCCAGGGGCCTGTCGGTATAAATAGCATTCCCATCTTCTGAATATTCTGTGCTATAAATTTTCTCGTTTCTATCACTCTCTTTCTTTCTGCCTCGTTCCTTTTTCTTCCTGTCACCACCTCCTTGTCTATTATCTGCCTTCTCGGTCCGTTCTCCTGCCTTTTTTTTCCACAGAAAGACGTAAAAGAATTATTTGTTATGCCAAAGTTGGATGCGCTTAGCCTGACTTGTCAGGAGCTCACAGGCAGTGTGAGACATTTTCACTCATATGACAGACAACATTAGTTGTTGCTTGAGTGTTCGGAGAAGAAGAAGAAGAAGAAGAAGAAGAAGAAGAAGAAGAAGAAGAAGAAGAAAAGAAGAAGAAGAAGAAGAAGAAGAAGAAGAAGAAGAAGAAGAAGAAGAAGAAGAAGAAGAAGAAGAAGAAGAAGAAGAAGAAGAAAGAAGAAGAAGAAGAAGAAAGAAGAAGAAGAAGAAGAAGAAGAAGAAGAAGAAGAAGAAGAAAGAAAAGAAGAAAGAAGAAGAAAAAAGAAGAAGAAGAAGAAGAAGAAGAAGAAGAAGAAGAAGAAGAAGAAGAAGAAGAAGAAGAACAAGAACAAGAACAAGAACAAGAACAAGAAGAAGAAGAAGAAGGAGAAGAAGAACAAGAAGAAGAACAAGAACAACAAGAAGAAGAACAAGAACAACAAGAACAAGAACAAGAAAAAGAAGAAGAAACTAATAACCACTCTCGCTTGTTGTAGATCAGTTTTAATGATTGAACTTTAACGCCAGTGATATCTGTTGGAAGCCATTTTACAGGTTGTCTTCTGGAAATGTCCTCTAAAGGTCAGTGTCCTGTGAAAGCTATCATCTTTTGTCATTCACCATTGACATATCAGGACTGGCTGCCTCTCACCGCCCATTGATTTTTGGTTTAACTATCAGACTCAACAGGCAGAGAGGAAATACCACAGAGAGAGAGAGAGAGAGAGAGAGAGAGAGAGAGAGAGAGATGATGATGATGATGATGATGATGATGATGATGATGATGATGATGATGATGATGATGA
>CM054143.1:4822695-4832695 GCA_028751875.1 Rapana venosa | reverse complement strand
TTAAATTCCTGTCGCATTGCCAAGTTTTTCGAGATTATTATTATTATTTTTTTTAACACCACATCCACATCTCCCGGTTTTTTTGTGTTTTTTTTTTGTTTTTTGTTTGTTTGTTTGGTTTGGGGTTTTTTTGGGGGGAGGGGGGGGGGGGGGCGTCTAATATCACTAAAAGTGAACAGACGTAAAATTGAAGTCAACAACAACAACAAACACACAACACTTTCTCCCTGTCTGTGTCTCTCCCTCTCTGTCTGTGTCTGTCTCTCTTTCTTTTGTCTGTCTCTCCCCCCCCCCTCTCTCTCTCTCTCTCTCTCTCTCTCTCCTCTCTCTCTCTCTCTCTCTCTCTCTCTCTCCTCTTCTCTCCTCTCATCTCCCCTTGCACTTTCTCTGATGAATGAATAAATGAATTAATAATTAAACCCACAAATAAATGAATGTATTTTAATACACACAAATCCACTCTGCCTGATTGGACCATTTTAGCGATGGAGATTTTGCAGTCAGCCTTCTGGACATGCCACAGAAAGGTCAGTGTTCTTTGAGAACGAAAGAATTATTTTATTAAACACATACGTTTCAAGAAAGATGATCTTCAGTTCATTATGCTTTGATAAACAGATTCCACAGATAGCAAGATAATGAACCGCATAAACACATAAATCAATAGCCATTCTGCCTTACGGGGGACGGGATAGCCTGGTGGTTAGAGTGATGCATCGGTGATCTGCTGACCCGGGTTTCAATCTCGTTCAAGAGGATTTTTCCTCCGAAGTTAACATCAGTGCCGACTCCACTCTCCCAAAAATTCTTTCGAATGAGACTATAAATCGAGGCCCCGTGCGCGAACGCACGCAGAACATCTAGCGCACACGTACAATCCTGTTCCGCGTTTCGAAAGAGTAGGCCATTGTTTGCCGGTGGGAACGGATGACGACATTAATAAAATTGCAAACACACGCATACGCACATGAGTGTTTATTCCATTATCCTCAATATAAAAAACCAACTAACCAACTAACTAAATAAATGATTAAATAAATACAATAATAATAATAATAATAAGAAAGTAGTAGTAGTATAGTAGTAGTAATAGAGTAGTAGTAGTAGTAGTATAGAGTAAGTATAGTATAGTATAGTAGTAGTAAGTAGTAGATATAGTATAGTAGTAGTAATAGTTATGTATGGAATTTATATAGCGCTGAATCTTGTAAAGCAACAAATCAAAGCGCTCAGATGACTTTTTTTTATCGAGGATGATGGAATAAGCACTCATGTGCTTTTTTTTACATCTAGTCCCCGTGTGTATGCGGTTTTGAAAATTGTGTCATCTGTTCCCACGTTACAAAGTGTTTTAAAGTAATTGAGCTTTGCGGTCATTGATATAACGTGAAAACCATTCCACGGGTGGTCTTTAAGAAAATGCCACTAAAGTTCATTGTCTTGTCAGAGCAATAAAAAGACTGAGCACACACCACACACACACACACACACACACAACACACACACACACACACACACACACACACAACACACACACAACACACACTACGAATTGGCAAAGCAATAGCACAGATTGAGAGAGAAGGGGTAGAGAAGAGAGAGAGAAAAGAGAAGAGGAGAGGGAGAGAAAGAGTAAGAGTGACAGAGACAAAGAGACAGACAGAGACAGAGAGACAGACAGAGATAGCGAGACAGAGATAGAAGAGAGAGAGAGAGAGAGGGGGGGGGGGAGACAGACAGACAGAAAAGCAGGCATATAGATAGAGACAGAGCGATATCGTGAGACAGATAGAGAGACCGAGACAAGAGATAGACAGACATAACTTGCAAGACAGACAAAGAGACTAACAGACGACAGACACACACACACACTACACACTACACAGCACTTACACACATACACATAGAGGGAGGAGGAGAGGACAGACAGAGACAGACAACAAAGAAAGAACAGAAGAAAAAAGAAAGAAAGAAAAAAAAGAAAGAAGAAAAAGACACAGAAAATAAAGTGTCCTCAAGTAACGGCACAGCGCAAAGATAAAATAAAAATAAAAAAATAATTAAATATATAAATAAAAATATAAATGAATGAATAAATAAAACAGGAAAAGGGGCAAATGGAAGACTGAAGAAACAAATATCAAACTCGAACGATTTCTTCTCCTCTCATTTTTTCTAAACCTGTCTGTCAATATTTTTTTTGAGATCGTGTTTCCATTTCATTGCACATTTTTAAAAAATCGTTTTCTTTTCTTTTTTTTCCAGCTGTTCTCTCATTCCTTTACTGTGCACTTGGTAAACTGACCTTTCTCAAGAAATGGCAAGGAGTCCTTGTAAGTGTTCCTTTATAACAACAACAGTAACAACAAAAATAACATCAACGATCGGATCCAATCTAACTCGGTTCTTTTATCGATCCGCCGACAACGGAAGTCATACTTATCAGGGCGGTCCTATATGCCATTGCAGGCAGAACATCTTGCGCACTTATTAAAAACATGTTCAACTTTTTGGAAGAGTAGGCCTTTTTTAAGCCCGGGAGACATTTTTAAAACCGCATGCACACGGATATCGTGTTAAAATATTATCTCAGAATGCGAATAGTTTAAGGACGGGTAAATGGTTGTGTACGGAATATCTCACCGTTTGTGAACCTAGGAGTTATAGATGAACACTGGGGAAAAATATATATAGTCTAGTCTTGTTCAGTGTGACAGTCATGTAAGTAGCGGAAACTAGCAACCAGTAAAACAAAGAGCACACCCATCTAGGGATAGATTGTTTTGGTAGTATGTTCTTCTTGTTGTTGCTGCTGTTCTTCTTCTTCTTCTTTGCAATTCTTCTTCTTCTTCTTCTTAGCAATTCTTCTTCTTAGCAATTCTTCTTCTCATTCTTCTTCTTCTTCTTTCTTCTTCTTCTTCTTTCTTCTTCTTCTTCTTCTTCTTCTTCTTCTTCTTCTTCTTCTTCTTCTTCTTGCTTCTTCTTCTTCTTCTTACTTCTTCTTCTTCTTCTTCTTCTTCTTCTTCTTCTTCTTCTTCTTCTCTTCTTCTTCTCTTCTTCTTTCTTCTTCTTTCTTCTTCTTCTTCTTCTTCTTCTTCTTCTTCTATCTTCTTCTTCCTTCTCTCCTTCTCTCTTCTCCTTCTTCCTCTTCTTCTTCTTCTCTCTTCTTCTTCTTCTCTCTCTCTTCTCTCTTCTTCCTCTTTCTCCTCCTCCTTCCTACATCTCTTTTCTTCTTCTGCATTCTTCTTCCGCAATTCTTCTTCTTCTTCTCCTCCTCTTCTTCCATCCTCTTCTCCTCCTCCTCTCCTCACTCTCTTCCTCCCATTTTTCTTCTACAATTCTTCATTCGCAATCTCTTCGCAATTCTTGTCTTCTATTGCAATTCATTCTTGCACTTTTATTCTTCTTTCTTCGCAATTCTTCGTATTCTTACTCCATCGAACGCAGCAGCAACATGTCTGTTAATATGACGAAATGCGTCATGATGCCAGTTAAGTCGAAATGACAAGTCAGGCAGGATCTAACTTACAGCTAAGAGAGAAAATGTTATCTGTAAAGAAATTCTGACAAAAATAAACAGACAGGCGAATGGACCAAGAAGTTCAGAAAATAGACAAGGAGGAGTGAAAAAAAAACAGAAACCAAGGAAGAAACAAAGACAGGATAGAAAAGAAAATTCTAGCACAAAACTTAACCATTGGTAAAATTCTAGACTAGAACAGGCCCCCGACAGTCCCCACGGGATAGTTTCGTAGGAAATATAAACAACAGCTGTAAATACAAAAGCCCAAAACAAGCCAGCAGGGGAAAAAAAGACAAACAGCATAAAAACTAGCATAAAACAGCAAACTTTAACCCCCACTTTAAAAAGTTAAAAAGTTCTGCAAGAGCAGTAGAATGCGTGATGATGCCTAGGGAAATAACAAGACTGAGTCTGGCATTCCTCGGCTGGTTATCTTGCGAGAGAGAGAGAGAGAGAGAGGAGAGAGAGAGAGAGAGAGAGAGAGAGAGAGAGAGAGAGAGAGAGACAGACAGAAAGACAGACAGACAGACAGACAGACAGACAGACAACACAGAGAGAGTATTATATTGAAAAAACCCCAGAGAAGTCCCATCTCCTTTCAACAAAACAACACCCCCTCTCCCCTTCCGAACATCTCTATACATACACGCAACAAATAAACACTGAAGAATGCAAAGAGAGGCTAAGAGAGGCTGTGTGTGTGTGTGTGTGTGTGTGTGTGTGCGTGCGTGCGTGCGTGCGTGCGTGCGTGCGTGCGTGCGTGCGTGCGTGCGTGGTGTGTGTGTGGTGTGTGTGTGTGGTGTGTGCAGGTGTGTTTGCACGTATGTGTGTATGTGTGTAGGAGAGAGTGAAAGAGAGAGAGAGAGAGAGAGAGATAGAGAGAGAGAGAGAACAGACAGACAGACATACACACAGACACACGATACAGACACAACACACCATATGGAGACAGAGAGGCACCCCCCACCCACCCACCCACACCCACACACACACACACACACACACACACACCACACAACCACACACACACACACACACACACACTGACAAACAGAGACAGACAGTCACGAGTCACAAACTTAATCCCGATTCGTGAGTCATGTGACCAGATTCTCGTGTCACGACTCATTTAGATATAGGCCAACAATGTTTTTTTTACTGACGTTGGTGCATATATTTTGGGGGGTTATTTTATTATTTTATATCGAGGATAATGGAATAAGCACGTGTGTGCTTTTTACATCCAGTCCCCATGTGTATGTGGTTTTGTAAATTATGTCATCTGTTCCCACCGGCACATGATGGCCTACTCTTTTAAAAAGCGGAACAGGATTTACTGTGCGCGCAAGATGTTCTGCGTGCGTTCGCACATAGGGCCTCAGTTTATAGTCTCATCTGAAGGACTTTAGGGGTGAATGGAGTAAGCACTGATGTTAACTCCAGAGGAAAAATCCTCTTGAACAAGAACTTGAGAGACAGACAGACAGACAGACAGAAACATACACACAGACACACATATACAGACAGGCAGGCAGACAGACAGACATACGGACACATATGAGAGACAGAAACACACACGCACATACACACACTTACACACACAGGCAGATACACAGTGGTGAGAGACAGACAGACAGACACAAAAATACAAAGACAGACACATAGACACACAGACAAACAAACAAACAGAGACAGACAGTTACGAGTTTCAAAATCAATCATGGTTCGTGAGTCATGTGACCAGATTCTTGTATCACGACTCAGACGTAAAAATTAGATATAGGCCAACACCTTTCACTGATGTGGGTGCATCCACATAAACAATAGAGTTACACCCAAACACCCATAATTATCAGTTCAACCATTCCCATAAAGGTTAAGGAGATGGGCATTTTGTTGACGAGCCTAAGATATTAGACAAGGTGGACATACACACATCTGTATTTCATTGGGCAGATTTGTGCTTTATCAAGAGTTTGTAAAGTTAGTCCATCAATCACTCTCTCTTTCTGTTTGTCTGTCTATCTCTCTCTATATATATATATATATATATCTGTCTCTCTCTCACAAACACATTTTTTATATCTCTCTCTACCTGGTTGGCTGGATGGCTGTTTGTCGATCTGAATTTTTTTCTGTCTGACTTTCTATCTATCTGTCCGTCTGTCTGTCTGTCTGTCTGCCTCTCTCTCTCTCTCTTTTCTCCATCTCTCCTTTATTTTCTTGCGCCTCCCTTCCTTTCAATCAGCCTGTGTTCTCTCTTTCTCTCTCCCCTCTCTCTCCTCTCTCAATTCTCTCTCCCTCTCTTCTCTCTCTCTCTCTTATTTCCCCTCTCTCTCTCATCTCTCTCTCTCCCCTCTCTCCTCTCCCCCTCTCTCTCTCCTCTCTCTCTCTCATCTCTCCTCTCTCTCTCTCTCTCTTCTCCGCTAGACAAGTTTCTCACACAGATTGTCTTAAGTCACGCAGACAAGTGCTTTAGCGAATTTGGTTACAGCAACACTGCCTGAAAGTAATGAGCGGGGGGACAGGAAGGTTTTGAACATTTCAGTATCACGCTATCTCCTGTCCAGTCCAGTCCCGTCATGATGTTGTCTAGCCCTTCAGATCACGGAGGTTGTATCGAGGTTGTCTCCGTGTAGAGATCATGATATATATCGTGACAGTGCTCACCCCATACAGCATTGTCATTGCTTGTACATTACACATCACATTGTTCCCAAGCTTCTCTCGTTTGCATCTGATTCCGTGTTCTCTATTTGTGACACTCCGCCACATAATGGGGAGCATTGCACAGGAGGTCAGTGTTCAGTTGTTAGCATGTTATTAAACCGCAGTTACTTTACTGTTAGTTACAGAAATACCCAGCTTGAAAATCGGTATAAACAATATGAAATGAAAAGATTTTACACATTGAAATGGTAGACAAAATGAGAATTTGACAAGTTTTACATCATACTAGGTGGTGAAGCATGGAAAAAGATCTCTGCTGCGTCTTCTCTCATGTCCCCCCTACGTCCTTTGGGACATGGGACTGAGTGAGTGAGAGTGAGGTGGTCAGAGTGAGGGTTTGGGTGACTTAAAACGCATTTTTAAAGCAAAAGGAACCAAAAGTATGCCTTTATACTTCAGTACAAGGCTGAAGAATACTTATAGTTTGATACTCAATCAAAATCTTCAAATCAACAACTTGACCCCCACCTGCCTAAAATGCTCCTAACGAAAAAGCTGGTCAGGTGCTAAGCAAGTCATGTTGTGGTGGAGCGTCCCATTTGTCTGTCTGTCTGTCTGTCTCTTTGACAAAAAAGGAGATTAAGTTATTGCAGGAAAGATGAGAGAAGCAGCAATACTTGGGAAATAAATACAAAAGAATGCAAAGAAAGACTTGCAAAGAAGAACAGCATTGCAGGGAAGAAAGCAAAGAAGACTCGCAAAAAAAAGAATTGCAAGAAGTATGCAAAAGAGAAACCGAAAAGGACTTTGAAAGTAAACTATGCAAAGACTGCAAAAAAAAGAAGAGGAGTTCAAAGACTGAAAATAAAGAGAACAATGCAAAGTGCAAAGAACAAAAAGAAAACAAAGACAAGGAGAAAAAGAAGGATGCAAAATAGTAGAATGCAAAGAAGAATAATGCAAAGAAGAAGACGAATAAGAAGAAGAGAGAGAGAGAATGCAAAGACGAAGAAAACAAGAAAGAAAGAAAGAAAGAAAGAATTTAAAAAAAGAAAGAAAGAAAGAAAGAAAGAAAGAAAAAAGAAAGAAAGAAAGAAAGAAAGAAAAAGAAAGAAAGAAGAAAGAAAGAAAGAAAGAAAAAGAAAGAACGAAAAAAAAGAAAGAACGAAAAAAAAGAAAGAACGACAAACTCCCACAAAGAAACAAAGAAAGACAAGAAAACACAGAAAGCAGCTAAGAACCATGTCTGACCTTAAAATATCTCCCAAAACTTTTTTGTCTGAAAGTTTGTTTTTAAAAAAACACCCAACACCTTTGCCAATACCCTAGGTCAGCTTCTAGATTCTTCTCCATAACTTCGTTCGCTAACTTTTCACACCAGGTACCGGCAGAAACTGACTTGGAGAAACTTTTTGGCATGGTTTTTTTCCCCTATATTTTTCCCAATGGCAGGAAACTGAGCTGGTCAGTTTTGGGCAAAGTTCAGAGAGATCAGAGGACGCACATACAGGTATTTACACACATTCATGAGCGCACCTGTACAAGCTTGCGCGCACGCATACACACACACAAACGCACGCACGAACGCACGCACGCGCATACAAAATTACACACACGCCTGGGCGCTTAACCACGCTCGCACGTACGCATGCAGCCACACACACACAAACAAGCAAACAAACGCACACAATTACATAGAATAGTTCATAACTATATCATTATGTTCTATATTTTCTTCTGAAGCTACGCAGGACACAAATCATTGAATATTTGTGCATAATGCATAAAAGTGTGATTACATTTGAAAGCATATCGATCAAAAGAAAAATACATTGTTAGTAAAGAAACGGTAAACACATACCTCATTGGATTTCAACAATCATAAAATTACAGAAAGTCAAATGAAATATGGAGTGTGTGTGTGTATGTGTATGTGTGTGAGAGAGAGAAAGAGAGAGAGAGTGAGAGAGAGAGAGAGATAGAATATGGATACAAATAATGTATTCACAGTTTAGGTCATAGCCCTTTTTATAATAATAATAATAATAATAATAAATAATAATAATAATAATAATAATAATAATAATAATGTATGGAATTTATATAGCGCTGAATCTTGTAAAGTAAACGGAGGGGATTACACATCATCATGAACAACAAGAACCACAGTGTATTTCTAAGCTAAGAGAGAGAGAAAGAGAGAGAGAGAGAGAGAGAGAGAGAGAGAGAGAGAGAGAGAGAGAGAGAGAGAGAGAGAGAGAGAGAGAGAGAGAGAGAGAGAGAGAGAGAGAGAGAGAGATGTACTCATGCAATAAACATGTACATCCGGCCAATAGATGTTCTGGATCCATGCCAGTTATAGGATAAGAACCTGCAGAACAAAAGAAAGCATGTGTTGTTTCTCAAGCACTCTTAGCCGTAAATATTAAACATTGATTGATTCATTTCTTTACTCACTCATGTGTATGTTTACCTATCTGTCAGACTGTCCGTCGGTATGTTGTCTGTCTGCCTGTCTCTCCATCTGTCTGTCTCCCTGTCTCTGTCTGTCTGTCTGTCTTTCTGTGTCTGTCTCTGCTTCTGTCTTCTGTCTGTCTGTCTCTGTTTCTGTCTTCTGTCTGTCTCTGTCTCCGTTTATGTCTATCTGTCTGTCTTTCTGTCTTTCTGTCTCTGTCTAGCTGTAGCTGTCTCTTTCTTTGTCTCTCTCTCTGTCTCTGTCTCTCTCCCTCCCTCTCCCTCCCTCTCTCTCCCTTCCTCTCTCTCTCCCTTCCTCTCTCTCCATCCCCCCTCTCTCTCTCTCTCCTTCTCTGTCTCTGTCTCTGTCTGTCTGTCTGTCTATCTCAGCCCTCCCCCCATCCCACCCGCCCCCACACTTGCACTTCTGCTATTGTTTGACTTTGTCCACATATTTTTCTTTATTTCCTTTTTCCCCCGGTATACACATTATCCTGATTGTTGACTCCTGTTTCATAAAATCGTCAATTCTGTGTCTATGAAACGGTGTAGGTGGTGGCACATCTGCGTTGGGCTGGGTTTGTTTTTAGCTTTTGTTTCGTTTGCTGGCGAGAGAAATGGAACGCCCAGACGGACAGTAAACATTTTTTTTCAGATTCGCCCTAACCTGAAAGTTCTCCCTCTGTGTGTCAAAATCTGAATGGAAGCAACAGTGCTCACCAGGCTGCACACGCGTCATTCTCACATCATCCACATTTATTTGCTTGAAGGAGAGGGAACCCATGGTGTGTGACTTGTGATGTGCGGGTAACTATCAAGCATCTGCTTCTGGAGTGCTGAGATGTCCAGGATGTCAGGAACAACAAGCATTTTACTGCAGACTCCCTGAAAATCTTTTTTTCGGGATGTTCCACCAGACACCATTTTTAACTTCCTGAGAGAATCTGGGTTTTCCGGTTGGATATGAGTGAAAGTGTTACAGTTGGTCACTAAGAACAAGGTTGTTTTAAAGAATCTGGTTTTGGTTTATCTCATGTTTTGTGTGGTTGATGTGGTTTTTCCCACAACGCGGTGCCCGCCCTGGGTTGACCCTTATGGTTGGCCAGGGTGTTGATGCAAGGAAGGATAGTAGAGATGGTTTTATACCCTGTTTTAACCTGTACATATTTGCATGGTTTTAATCTGAGATTTAAAAGTTGACAAGGTGACAGCCCTGACATGGCCTCTGTGGTCGGCGTGGCTATAAACAACAGGATTGGATTGGATTGGATTGCTTGGCGGTGGGTTTTTTCTTTGAAATGTTGTCGTCTGTCCTATGTAGTTGCCCGTTCCGTACACCTTTCCTGCTGTTAT
>CM054143.1:4810195-4812695 GCA_028751875.1 Rapana venosa | reverse complement strand
TGCTTTGTTTTTTCTATCTTTCTCTCTCTCTTTTTCTTTCTTTCTTTTCTTCCTTTTTATCTTTTTTCTTTTCTTTTCTTTTCTTCTCTTTCTGTTTTTTTCTTTGTTTCCTTTCATTTCTTTCTTTCTTATTTTCCTTCCTTTCTTGCGTCTCGTTATTCGCTTCTTTCCTTTGCTATTTTTCCTTCTTTCTCTTTTCTATCCTTTTTTCTTTATTTATTTATTTTCTTTTCTTTCTTTCTTTCTGTGATTTTTTTTTCTTTCTTCCTTCCTTTCCTTCTTTACTTTTCTTTCTTTCTTTCGTCCTTCTGTCTTTCTTTCTTTCTTGATTCCTTCCTCCCATTCTTTCTTTCTGTCTGTCATCCTTCCTTCCGTTTTTTCTTTCTTTACCTTTCTGTCATCCCTTTCTTTCTGTCTGTCTTTTTTTTCATCTTTTTTCTTCCTTTTTTTTCTTTCTTTACCTTTCTGCCATTCCTTTCTTTCTGTCTGTTTTTTTTCTTTGTTTCTTTCTTTCTTTGTTTTCTTTCTTTCTTTCTGTCTGTCTTTCTTTGTTTTCTGTCTCTCCTTTGGTAAATCTACAGTTACTTTAGGGACAGGCTCCTCAGGTTATTGAATACAACAGAAGTATTTATCTGTTTTGCCAGCCAACGTTGAATAAACGTAGTTCCGAAAGATGGCCTTTAACCCACTGGGGTCGGAAGAAATGGTCGGCGATATCTAGAGAATCTCAGTCAGCGGTACCGTCCCCGGAGTACATGAGTTAAGTTTATTGAAGGCAGAATCTCCGATTTCGTTTCTTTTTTTTGTATCATGTTTGTCGCTCTTGCGTTATTGTTTTCGCTCTGTTTTACCTTCTTTCTTTCTTTCTTTCTTTCTCTCTTTCTTTCTATCTTTCTCCCTTTCGTTCTTTCGATCTTTATATTTTTCTTTTTCTCATTCTTTTTTTTTTGTAACTATAATTAAATACATTTGGGATGAGGATAAGGCTGCTGAATTTAGTTCTATGTTTTTCACAGAAAAAGTATCTGTATTGTTGATGAATGCACACGAGTTAATAGAAAGTGATATAAATAATACCTTGGCTAAAATTAATGAAGCAATGCATATAGCAGGTTTATGTATGAAAAAACGAATCACAATTGGCGATAAATCTAAACATGTCTGGTTTGAAGGTGAATGCAGAGAAAAGCGACGCCTCTTGAGGCAAGCTTTAAGGAAATACAAAGTGTTCAAACACCAGCTTGACAAAGCAGATGACAGCAGAAAATATTACACAGAAAAAAGGAAAGAATATAAAAATTTGCTTCTAGAGAAAAAGAACCAACACCAAGAACAAGTTCTTAATACACTACATTCAAGTTTCAAAGATCCCAAGAAGTTTTGGAGAACTGTTAAAACATTGACTAGAAAGCAAACTGTGCAAAGTGATATTACCTTGAATGTATGGTATAACCATTTCAAAGATCTGTTTTTTTCAAGCTCATATGAGTACACCTGTATTGGTGAAAATGAAATAGAACCGGTATCTTATGACAGCAACACTGATATATGTAGTGATCTTGATTGCAGCATAACAGAAAATATGATGCTCTAAAAGTATTAAAAGATAACAAGGCGCCTGGACCAGATGGTTTAATTAATGAGTTTTATAAGTATTCCAATTCATATATTGCTTCATTCCTTGTTAAATATTTCAATCAGCTCTTTGAACTAGGAACATATCCAGATGAATGGTCAGAGTCAGTAATACATACTCTACATAAGAAAGGAGACATTAATTGTCCCGATAATTACAGAAGAATTATGCTGTAAGAAAACAGTTGTTACGTTTTAGATTAGGTGTCTCACCATTAAAAACTCATAGATATCGACATGTCGCTCAATCAGTACAAAGTTTATTTTGTCCATTTTGTAAAGATGCTCTTGAATCGGAAGTTCACTTTTTGTTGGTGTGTCCAGTATATTGTGAAACTAGGGAAAAATACTTACCTCATAAATTTTTCTCACGACCATCAGGGTTTGCAGCGACACTTCTGATGGCCAGTGAAAAACATTCTAAAGCACTTGCATGGTATATATTTGAAGCTTTTCAAAAGAGGCGAAATGAAACAGAAAAACCATGACAGACTTCTTAAATCAACCAACATGTTTATTGTTTTGAAAACGTGGAAGATCTTGATTATTCATTTCTGGTATGCCATTTGTATATTAATGAGAATTAGCTTATTTGCATTTGTAAGGGCATGTGTGTATGGTGTGTGTGCATGCATGCACATGTGTTTGTGTATAATTATAGGTGTGAAAGTGTGTGCGTGTGCGAACGTGTATGTGCATGCATGCGTGTGTATGAGTATGTGTGTGAGTATGTGTGTGTGCAAGGCAGAGAGAGAGGGAGAGAGAGAGAGTGCACATTAGACTGATCTTTACATGCAACCTTGAAATTGTTGACAAATTTAATGTGAAGTGTTTTGCTTTAGCTTGTTTTCCTTCAAGATGTTCT
>CM054143.1:4777695-4805195 GCA_028751875.1 Rapana venosa | reverse complement strand
GTTAAGGGAGAGGTCAAGTCAGTTCACATCTGTCGTGTCCTTAAGTGTTTCTTGTCGTAAAGTGGACAGGCTCAACGGAGATTTTTTGTTTAAATAAGAGGTCTTCCCCTGGTCTGTAAATTTGTTGTAGAATCTAAACTTCTGTTTTTCGCCAGGTGGGCTGTCAATGCACAGACTGCAATTGGCAAGACAGAATCACCCAAAAGTTGACAAGGGATAACTGTTATGTTTGTCAATGTGTGAATCGGATAAAATGACGTATTTTTATTTTCCTTCCCAGCAGTACTGGTTTTATGTTCACAGCCTTGATGTAGCTTTTTACTTTTACAATATATTTTTATTAGCTTTTTTGTGGGGTGGGGGAGGGGGGGGGGGGCTGTGTGTTGACATGTGTGTATATGGTATCTGTTTATTAGCATTTTTGGGGGGTTGT
Organism: Rapana venosa; assembly: GCA_028751875.1. NCBI lineage: Eukaryota > Metazoa > Mollusca > Gastropoda > Neogastropoda > Muricidae > Rapana > Rapana venosa. The sequence goes on along the minus strand of CM054143.1, from coordinate 4,804,762 downwards.
GTTGTTATATGTGTATATGATATATTTTTTTTTTAAAAATATTTACGTTGTGTTATGTGTGTATATTATATATTTTCGGGTTGTGTTGTTATGTGTATGCATGGTACTTGTCTATGATTATCATGGTTTTTGTTTTGGTTGTGTTGTTATGTGTGTCGCTATACAACGATGTTTAGAGCAGTTTAGACAAATCTTTAATTACATTTGGCTCGAATTTGCACAAATGGTTTTTTTCTCATTTCTAGGTTAAAACTCCGAGGTTCACCAATGAATAGAGATTTTTTCGGAAGCCACCATCCCCCCCCCCCCCCCCCTCAATCATTTGTGTAGCCATACTCCGACTCTAGAGATCGCGGTTGAACGCCTCAATCCAGTTAGGGAGCCGAAAATCAGTTAAGGACACCTCCTGACACATCCATTCAGCGCTTTCAATCGATTCGGAACAGCCCCAGTGTTTGCATGCCACAGAACTCAGCAAGAGGCCAGTTCTAGACTCCTGGGGCTTCAGAGAATCTCCAGAGAAATGTTCAGGGAAAACAATATCCCTGAAAACCGAAAAAAAAAAGTTTGGGAGTTTTCGGCAAAAGTTGAAAAGATTGCTTGTCGAGGTTGCGAGGTTTCTTTCCTGTTGGTAGAGTAGTGTTGTTGTTTTTATGTTTCTTGGTTTTCGTTGTGTTGTGTTTTGTTTTGGTTTGTTTTTCTTTTGTGTTTCTTTAGGGAGGCGTTGTTTTGTTTGGTTTTGGTTTTTTTCTGTGTCTTTTGTCCTTCTGTCTTTCTGTTTTCTTACTTTCCAATTTTCCTTGACCTTTCGAACTGTCAGTTTCTTCCGTTCTTTTCTTGTCTCTCTTTCTTTCCTATTTGTTTTTTTTTCTTTGTCTGTCTTTGTTCGTTGATTGATGTGTGCTTTGTGTGTGGGTTTAAAAAAGATATATATTATTCTGTTAATGTTGTTCTTTTTCTCTTTCTCTGTGCGTTGTGTCGTGTGTGTTTTGTTTTTTTAACTTTCTTTGTTTTGTTTGTTTGTTTTTGTTTGTTTGTTTCTTGGTTTTTCTATCTATATCTCTATCCCTGTCTGGGTTTTTTTCTTTCTAATAGTCTGTTTTGTTTTATTTTTAAGCGTTCTTTCTTTCTGTTATGCTATCTTTCTTTCTTTCTTTCTTTCTTTCTTTATTTCTGTCATGCTTTCTTTCACCCTCTCCTTTCTTTCTTTGTTTCTTTCTGTCTCTCTTTTTTTTCCTTTTCCTTCCTTCCATTCTTCTTTCCTTCCTTTCTTCCTTCTTTCTGTCTTTCTTTCTTTCTTTTTTTCTTTCTTTTTGTCTTTCTGTTTTTCTTCCTATGTCCAAAAGAATGTCCGTTGAAATGAACTCTCCAAATCAGATCAAGTAATCAAGTAAAGTAGATAAAAAGAAACAGCACAGACCTCTAAGCTTCTTTTCCGAGGTGTTGCAGGTGCTGCATTATCTATTGCTTTCTTCGTTCACTTTTTGTTTTTCTTTTGTTATTTTCTTCTTCTTGTTCTTTGTCTTTCTTGCTCTCTGTCCTTCTCTATTGCTGTAAAGTTTCTAATTTGTTTATTTTAGTTTTTCTCTTTCTTTTGTTTTTTTTTCTGTTAACCTATTTTCGTGCGTCTGCATCTTTCTCTGTCTCTGTGTCTCTGTCTTTGTCTGTCTGTCTGTCTGTCTTTGTCTGTCTGTCTGTCTCTCCATCTCTCTTTCTGTCTTTGTGTCTGTCTGTCTGTGTCTGTGTCTGTCTCTGTCTGTCTCTCTCTGTCTGTCTGCCTCTCTCTGAATGTGTGTCTGTGTCTGTCTCTCTGTCTGTCTGTCTGTCTGTGTGCCTCTCTCTCTCTCTCTCTCTCTCTCTCTCTCTCTCTCTCTTCTTTCTTTCTTCTCTCTGTGTTTATTTTTGTTTTCTTTTTTTCTCATTTTTTCACTGAATATATGAATTTTCCCCTTTAGCCTTGATTTTATTTGTTTGTTGTTTGTATGTCTTCTGATTTGTCTTGGATTTCTTTTCTGCACTAGTCTGTCTTCTTTGCATCTTTGTTTTGATTGTTCATATACACTCATACATTTTTTCTCCTTCTTTATCAATGTCTGTTTGTTTTTCGTGTTTCTGTGTTGCTGTTGTTGTTGGTGTTGTTGTTGTTGTTGGTGGTGGTGGTTGTGGTGGTGGTGGTCGTGGTGGTAGTGGTGGTGGTGGTCGTGGTCGTGGTATTTTTGTGTTTGTTTTATTACATTTCCGTGTTCTTTATTCTCTTGTCTGTTTCTGTCTTCTGTCTTTCTGTTCGTCTGTTTATTTGGGGTGCTCGTGTGTCTGTCCGAGTGTTGCTTTTGTGTTTGTATTTTGTCTCCTTCTCTCTCTGTCCGCTTATGTCTCTGTCTTTCTGTCTGTCTGTCTCTGTTTGTCTATCTCTGTCTGTCTTTGTCTCTGCCTCGCTGTCTCTGTCTGTCTCTCTCGATGTCTGTCTCTCTCTCTCTGTTTCTCTGTCTGTCTGTCTGTCTATCATATGCCTCTTTCCCTCCCTTACCCATTCTCTGTCTCTGTCTCTGTCTGTCTGTCTGTCTGTCTCTGTCTCTCTCTCTCTCTCTCTCTCTCTCTCTCTCTCTCTCTCTCTCTCTCTCTCCTTCTCTCTCTCTCTCTTGTTCTCTGGCTCTCTCTAGCTCTCTAGCTGTCACTCACTCTCAAGCTGTTTTTTTGTCTCGTTTTTTTTCCCTATCGTTCTTTCTGTCTGTCAGCTTTTTTTTTTATTAAATTCTTTTGATTTCTTTATAATATTATTTCTTATCTTTGGTTTATTTCCTTTAATTCTTGTCAATTTTTTTTTATTTTCAAGTATGTAGGGTTTTGGGCTTTTGTAAAACTTTGTTTTTCAATTTTAGTTTGTTTGTTTTTGGTTTTGTTTTGTTTTGTGCTGTGGCATTCTCGTTCTCTGTTTCCTTGGCTAAACCTCTGAAGTTCACAAATAGCGCATGTTTTGCGTATGCAACCGCTCCTGCCCACTATTAAAGGTAGCTGCATTTCGTCTTCGGAGATGATGCTTCAACATGTCACCAGTATGCATGCGGATTTCTTCTTTTTTCACATTTTGTCATCTAGCCTAGTGGTTAGAACATTGCGCTCGCAATCTGACGACCCGCGTTCGATTCCCGTTCAAGGGGATATTTTCTTCTGGAGTTAACATTAGTGCAGACTCCACTCTCCCCAAAAGTCCTTCGGATGAGACTATAAACGGAAGTCCCGTGTGCAAACGCACGCGGAACATCTTGCGCACACGTTAAATCCTATTCCGCATTTCGTAAGAGTAGGCCATTGTGTGCCGGTTGGAACATGTGACAAAATTAACAAAACTGCATGCACACGGGGACTGAATGTAAAAAAAAGGTGCTTATTCCGTTATCCTCAATGTGAAAGAATAACATAAATAAAACATAAAAAGGTACAATTGATTTGAACTTATGCGCAAGATGTCCCATGTGCGTTTGCACTCGGGATCTTGGTATGATTATAGTCTCACCTGAAGGACATTTGGGAGAGTGAAGTTGGTACCGATGTTAACTTCATGCAGAGGCGGGGTGTAGGGGAGGGGGGAGGGGGCAGGAAGGTCCCTTTAGACGGTTGTTTTCGTGGTGGTTCGAACCCGGGCAATCCCCAGTTCGACACTCTTACCACTAGGCTACCTCGCTCCCTTTGTCGATATTCATCTCAGTAAGAAGGAAGGTGGCAAGAAGACGGTTAAGACGTTCATCTGCCAAACGAGTTAACCGTGACGTTCTGGGTTTGATTCCACCCTTGCCCTTTCTTCCCAGTTTGACGGAAAAAAACAAACTGAGCGTCAAACTCCTTAGGATGAAACTATAAACCAACACCCCGTGCGCAAATGCAAGCAGAACATCTTGCTCGAACATAAAAAACCCGTTCTGCCTTTTGGAAGAGTAAGCCATTTCGTGCCAGTAGGAACGGATGACACAATCTCAAAACCACGTGCACAGAGATGTCGTGTTTAGACATTATCCCTAACGTCGGAATGCGGATGCCTAAGCGGTAAGAGAGAAAGGAAAATAAACGGTTGCATATGAAAAACATCTCACCATGTGTGAACTTCTAAGCTCCAGCCTAGGAACGAAAATAAACCCAGAATCAGCTAGGTGATATCTAAGCCAATCAACCTGACACTCTCGTTCTGTAGTGAATCAGTCGGAAGCATGTGTTTGTTCTGGGGCAAATCGGATTTCTTTCTTCTTTTTTTCTTTTTCACTTCTCACTCACTCTTGTCCTTCTCTCCCTTTCATTTCCTCCTTAATTCAGTTTCACTCTTCTTCTGTTTTCTTTCTTTCCTTTTCTATTTTCGTTTTACTTTACCTCTCTGTCTTGTCTTCCTCTCAATCTCTTGTTTTCTGATTCAGTTCTCGGGTGTTTTTTTTCTTTAGTTTTGCAGTGGTTGTTGTTTTTCGTTTTCACTTTTTTTTTCTATCACATTTTTTCTTGAACATCATTTGTACTTTTTGTTCTTTTCCATTGTTACTTATTTCTTTTTTTTTTACAAAATAGAAAAAATAAACAAACATGATTTTAAGCATTATCTGTTTACAAACAAGGCACTATATTTAGAACGTAATAAAAAAAATAATAAGGAGAACAAAACACTGATGATGTTGTATAGCAGTTCTCAACTAGAAAGAGCTTGCTACTTAATTATTCATTTATGTATGTACTCATTCATTGATTTATGTATTTCTTATTTACCTAAGCGATTATTTATGTCTCCATTTATTTATAAGTCATTTATGTATTCATTTGCTATTAAATGTGTTATTTCCAGGGAAATGAAACACTCATTCGTGTGCATCTTTACGTCAAACCCTCGTGTGCATAGGTTTTTCGTAAATAATGATTAGCTCCCACTGAATTAAATGGTCTACCTCCCCCTCCCCCCCTTCCCATTTTGTAGTCTCTTCTAAATGGAATTCAGCAATATATACAAAAGTTGTTTCAAAAAAAGACACATATCATAGTAATATATATTCGTATTGTCATAATAGGCGTAGGCGAGAGAGAGAGAGAGAGAGAGAGAGAGAGAGAGAGAGAGAGAGAGAGAGAGAGGCAGGCAGACAGACAGACAGACAGACAGACAAAAGTTCTTCAGATGAGACTATAAACCGAGGCCCCATGTGCGAATGCACACAGAACATCTTGCGCACACGTTAAATCATGTTCCGTTTTTCGTAAGAGTAGGTCGTTGTGTGCCGGTGGGAACAGATGACAGAATTTATAAAACCGCATACACACAGGGACTGGGTGTAAAAAAAACCCACAAAAGTGCTTGTTCCATTATCCTCGATATATAAGATAAAAATAAAAATAGATAAATAAACAGAGACAGAGAGACAGACAGAAACACAGACAGAGACACAGACACGACAAACAAACAGACAGACAGACACAGACAGGCAGATAGCCGGCTAGACAGACTATGGTAATGACAAAAGTTGTCATGTCTCTCTCTGTCTCTCTCTGTCTGTCAGTCTGCCTATCTGTCTGCATGTCTCTCTCTCTCTCTCTCTCTCTCTCTCTCTCTGTCAAAGAGAGACAGACAGAGACAGAGACTGACAGAGACAGAGAGACAGAGACAGAATCAGAAACAGAAACAGACGAAAAGTTTAAACAGACAAACGCACAGATTGAAACACAGGCCAGATGATTGGAGAGATAGACCTACAGTTGCAGATGGGTGCAGAGATTTGGGGTAAACAAACACAGATGAAACATCTGTTGTTCCAGGCAGATGTGCTCAGATGGGGAAAACTAAATGCATGTCTCTCTGTCTCTCTGTCTCTGTCTCTCTGTCTCACTGTCTATGTCTCTCTCTGTTTCTCTGTGTCTGTCTCTCTGTCTCTCGCTGTCTCTGTCTCTCTCTCTGACTGTCTCTCGTTGTCTCTGTCTCTCTCTGACTGTCTCCGTCTCTCTCTTTGTATATGTACAGAGGTACTGTCTCTCTCTCTGTCTCTGTCTCTCTGTATGTATGTCTGTCTGTCTGTTCTATTTCTGGCTGGCTGTTTGTGTGTCTGTATGTCTGTGTGTGTGAGTCTGTATTTCTCTCTCTCTCTCTCTCTCTCTCTCTCTCTCGCCTGCTCGCTCGCTCGCTCCCTTTCTCTCTCTCTCTCTCTCTCTCTCTCTCTCGTCTCTCTCTCTCTCCTCTCTCTCTCTCTCTCTCTCTCTCTCTCTCTCTCTCTCTCTCTCTCTCTCCTCTCTCTCTCTCTCTGTCTCTTTTTGTCTCTCTCACTCTCTATGTTCTGTCTGTCTGTCTGTCTGTCCTGTCTCTCTCTCTCTCTCTCTCTCTCTCTCTCTCCTCTCTCTCTCTCTCTCTCTCTCTCTCTCTCTCTCATCAGACAAATTGCTTGTATATTGATTCCATTGCTGCATTAGCTATATGAACAGCACCTTACACTACACCTTACACGCTAGATCAGCGATCAAACAGTGTGTGTGTGTGTGTGTGTGTGTGTGTGTGTGTGTGTGTGTGTGCGTATGCGCGCGCGTGTGTGTGCTTGTGTGCATATGTGTATTTGTGTGTGCGTGTGTGTATGTGTGTGTTTGTGTGTGTGCTTGTGTGTTTGTGTGTATGTGTGTGTGTGTAATAGAGACAGGGAGAGAGAGAGAGAGAGAGAGAGAGAGAAGAGAGAGAGAGAGACAGACAGACAGACAGACAGACAGGGAGAGAGAGAGAGAGAGAGAGAGAGAGAGACAGACAGACAGACAGACAGACAGACAGACAGACAGACAGAGAGACTGTGCGCGCGTGCTTGAGTATATGCGTACGTGCGTGCGTTCATGAGTGTGCATGTATGTGTGTGAATGTGAATGTGCGTGTCGCGCGTGCATGCGTGCGTGCATGTGCACACATATGCTTGCGTGTTCACGTGTTTGTGTCTGTCTGTCTTTCTGTCTGTCTGTCTGTCTGTCTTTCTGTAAACGTGTCATCGACGGATATCCTATTTCTAAGCAAACATCGAATGGCTGGCATAGGGGACATTATTGTCTCGTATTACCATTGTGAAGGAGGTGGAATTCCATCATATCTTGAGAATCAGACTCACGATCTGAGAGTAATCTGACGAAAGCGTTCACGTTGCCATACACGTGTCTGGTTAGAGGCATGACTTTCTGGCCAGAGTTCACACACGTTTCACTTCCTTTTTTGTTTGTTTTTTTACAAAAAAGGTAAATTGGTGATCTGGAGGTAACGCGCCTGCCTAGAAAGTATAGAGAGCGCTTTGATTTGTTGCTTTACAAGATTCAGCGCTATATAAATTCAATACATTATTATTATTATTATTATTATTATTATTATTAAAGTGAAAAGTCCGGGTCAGACGTGTGCGGAGGTTCGATCCCTGTTCGAGCCCGACACTTTTTCCCAAAACGTGGCCTGGGTGCTAGTCTTTCGAATGAGACGATAACTCGAGATCCCGTGTGTTACAAATGTATTTGTGTATTTATTTATTTATCCTTTTATCATCATGGAATACGCACTTATGTGCTTTTCTACATCTAATCCCCGTGTGTATGCGATTTTGACAATTTTGTCATCCGTTCCCACCGGCACACAACGGCCTACTCTTACGAAAAGCGGAACAGGATTTCACGTGTGCGCAAGATACCCTGCTGTTTAGCACATTTAAAAATAACCCAGGGCATCAAGAGAGTTGTCCCTAGCAAAATTATGTAGAAAGAAAGCCACCCTGATAGGGAATACAAATACAGCTGCAGACAGGAAAAAGAAAAAAAAAAGAAAAAAGTAACGGGTGGCGCTGCTCTTGTGGCGACGAGCTCTCACTGGGGAGAACAGCCCGAATTTCACGCAGAGAAATCTGTCGTGACTTTAAGTCGTATGCGTAAATAACATAAATAAATGAATCTATCTATCTATCTGTCCCGTAGTCTGACGACCGTGAGGGCACCCTCAAAGACTCAACAACCAGTTCCCTCCATTCCTCTCTCTGTTCTGCCTTTCTCAGGGTTTTGTTGAGTTCTAGGCCTGTCCATTCGCTGATGTTATCCTCCCAGCTCTTCCTTGGTCTGCCTCTTCTTCTTCCTCCTTGGACAGTGCCTTGTAAAACTGTCTTTGCAAGTCCTTTGGATCTTGTGACATGCCCATACCATTGAAGTTTACGCTTTTTCACGATCGTTAGAAGGTTCTCATAGGGTCCAATGGTTTGCTGGATTCTGTTATGCACGCTTTCGTTGCTTATGTGGTCTTTGTGGGAGATGCCAAGGAGTCTCCGAAAGCATCTCATCTCCACCGCCTGTACTCTTCTCTCCAAATCAGCAGTCAGGGTCCATGATTCACAGGCATACAGAAATAGGGATATGACAAGGGAGCGCATTAGTCTGATCTTGGAGATAAGTGAGATATTTTTATCTCTCCAGATGGTGTTTAGTTTTGACAAAGTTGTTATTGTCTGTGCAGTCCTGCATACTACTTCTGGCTTGGATCCCTGGTCTGATTCAATGGCTCCCAGGTACTTGAAGCTTTGAACTGTTTCCAGCTTCTGGTCATTAACCCTGATATCAGTGCCAATGCCGTTGGTGTTATTAGTCATCAGTTTGGTCTTCTCTGCACTGATTTCCATGCCGTATGTTTTGGAGGCCTTATTTAAGTGTTCTGTTAGGCTGGCAAGCTCTTTTTTTGATCCTGTTATTCCATCAATGTCATCTGCGAAGCGGAGGTTTGTGATCGTTCTGCCACCAATGCTGACTGATCCTTCATGATGTTCCAGTGCATCAGCCATGATTCTTTCAAGGAAGATGTTGAAAAGAGTGGGTGAGAGTAGACAGCCCTGCCTTACTCCAACTGTTGTTCGAAGCCATTCTCCAATGTTGTTGTTGTAGTACACTGCACTGGTGGCCTCGCTGTACAGCTGTTTGATGACTCTGATCAGGTTTGCATTGATGCTGTACAAATTCATGGTTGCCCACAAAGCTGCATGCCACACCCTGTCAAATGCATGTGTCAAATAAATGAATAGATACAATAAATAAATGAGTAAATACAATAAATGAATGACTGACTGAATGAACGAAGGAATGAATCAATCAATCAATCGACCAATCAATAAATGAAACAAATAAATCTTTTTGGGGGTGAACGTAGAAACCGATGTTCCCTGTGTGGAAGTAAAAAAAAAGCATATCTTGGGCCCATGCTTTCATCTTGTTGTTCCTTGGCTTCAGCACTGAGGTTCAGTGTGCACGTGACCGTGCTTAGTCTGCTCTTAAGGTAGCTGTATATCTGTTTCGGGGATGAGGAGAAATTGCAATGTCTGTTCTCCCTTTAGTTTTACTAAGGAGGGTTGGGTGGGTTTTCTTTTTCTCTTTTTTGCCTTGAGCTGTTTTACGTGTGCTTAAAATATTATTTAACTGGGATATTAGCATTGTTATCTGATACAAAAGGCTATAATAATAATAATAATAATAATAATAATAATAATAATAATAAATGGAATTTATATAGCGGTATATCTTGAAAAAACAAATTAAAGCGCTTAATGATAATAACAATATATACATATATAATATATATATATATATATATATATATATATATATATATATATATATATATATATATATATATATATTACACGGGACCTAAGTGTGTTGGTATCTCATACAAAAAAAACGATAACAATGTATTGTACATGATACCTCAGTTTCGGTACCTTATACAAAAGACTACACTAATATATTTTACTTGAGACCTCAGTTTCGCTATCTCATACAAAAAAACTATAACATAAATTTCCCATCAGACCTCAGCATTGGTACCTTATACAGAATACTACGATACTACATGTCAAATGATACCTCACTATTGTTATCTCACATAGAAAAAAACCGAAACCATCCTCAAAAACTTTTTTTTTAACAACAAAGAAAGACTTTACTGAAAACTTAAACCACACATCACTCTTGTAACTAATCTGGCGCACTGACACCCCCCTCCCCCCCCCACCCCCCACCCCCCCACCACCCCTCCCCCCGAACTTCAGCCCAATCAATTCTTTGCCTTTAGCAGGGAATACATCACCTTTCCACCAGAAATCAGACCTCAATGCTCACACTGATTGATACGAGTTACGGTATTTTGCATCTGAAAGGATAGGAGATAATGGGGGGTGGGGAGTGTGTGTGTGTGGGGGGGGGGGGGGATGGTGGCTGTGCTGGTTTTGGGAAGAATGTTCTGGCACTCGCCCTGATCTCTCTGCAACAGTTGCCAGGTGATGAGACATGGTCAGGAATGATGCGATTCTAAGAGTACAATGGTCGGTTAGAAATGGGTTGGGTAAGAATCGTGTGAGGGGTGGTGGTGTGGTGATTATATTTGTGGGGGTTGTTTGTTTGTCTGTTTCTTTCTTTCTTGCTTGCTTTCTTTCTTTGCTATGATGTGGTTCTAGGAGCAAAATACCAGTTAGAACTTTGTGGGTAAAAAATCATATGAGGGAGGTGGTGTATTGATTATTTTGGAATTGTTTGTTTGCTTGCTTGTTTGTTTGGTTGTCTGTTTGTTTGTTTGTTTGCTTGCTTGTTTGTTTGTCTGTTTGTTTGTTTGTTACGGTGTGATTCTAGGAGCACAGTACCGGTTATAACTTGTGGGTAAGAATTGTTGTAGGGGGTGGTGGTGTGGTCATTATATTTTGGTGTTGTTTGTTTGTGTGATCGTTCGTGCGTTACTACCTGCTGTTGTGACATTTGGTGTTTGTTTGGCTTTTGCTTTATTCTTGGGAAATGTAAGGATCTATGACTGTCTGTCTCTGTCTCTGTCTGTCTCTCTCTCTCTTCTCTCTCTTTCTCTCTCTCTGTCTCCCTTTTCTCTTTCTCCTCCCTCTCTCTGTGTGTGTGTCTCTCTCTTTTTCTCTCTTTTCTCTCTTTCTCTCTCTCTCTCTCCCTCTCTCTCTCTCTCTCTCTCTCTCTCTCATCTCTCTCTCTCTCTTCCTCTCTCTCTCTCTCTCTCTCTCTCTCTCTCTCTCTCTCTCTCTCTCTTAGCCTGATATGTATTTTTTTTAAATTAAAGTTGTTTCATCACAGAAGAAAACTGAATAAAACCAGCTCTAATTCCGCAGCGGAACAATAATATGGTAGAACTAAGTGTTATTGGCGCACGATTATGTCATATTGGATTTCAAGTAAGATTCTGCACCTGAGAAAATCAAAATGTCATAGCAGCATTCAAACTCCACGCTGCAATAACCTAGTGATATTTAACAATAAAAAATAAAATTAATGTTTGTTTAAAGTGCATTAACATGAATATACTATCAAAAATCAACAACACAACGAAAGACTGCTTTAGCTATTTTTTTGCACGTCAAAATAGTGCAATCATACCGATGTGTCCTCGCATACCTAGGTAGGCTTGAAATTCTGGCTGCTCTTCCCGGGGAGAGCGCGTCGCCTCAAGACCAGCGCCACCTGTGATTTTTTAAAACTTTTTTTTACTGTTCCTGTTTGGGTATGTATTTGTTTCCCTATCAGAGTGGCTTTTATTCTACTTTATTTCATGAATAGACATTTATTTGCAGAATTATTTAACAGCTATACTGTATTCCGACTTCAAGAATGCATGTGTGAATGACTCAAGCACGCCTGGTGTACGTGCCTCTGTGTTTTGTGTGTTGTGTGTGTGGTGTGTGTGTTTGTGTGTGTGTGTGTGATGTGTGTGTTGGTTTTGTGTGTGTGTGTGTGTGGTGTGTGTGTGTGTGTGTGTGTGTGTGTGTGTGTGTGTGTGTGTGTGTGTGTGTGTGTGTGTGTGTGTGTTGTGTGTATTGTGTGTGTGTGTGTGTGTGTGTGTGTGTGTGTGTGTGTGTGTGTGTGTGTTATGTGTGTTGTGTGTTGTGTGTGTGTTGTTTTGTGTTGTGTTGTGTTGTGTTGTGTTTGTGTGTGTGTGTGTGTATGTGTGTGTGTATGTGTCTGTCTGTGTTTGTGTGTATGAGTGTGTGTGTCTGTGTTTGTGTGTATGTGTGTGTGTCTGTCTGTGTTTGTGTGTATGTGTGTGTCTGTCTGTGCTTGTGTGTATGTGTATGTGTGTGTCTGTCTGTCTGTCTGTGTTTGTGTGTATGCGCGCGTGTGTGTGTGTACGTGTGTATGTGCATGCAATATGATTATGACCTGGACAATCACAGGCGCCACCAGATTTAACGTACCAATCCCCGAAGCCAGAATACGTCTACCTTTATGGTGGGCGAACACGGGGTCGCATATATGGACCATCTTACCATTGGTGAACTTCAGAACACTAGCCTAGAAATGGAGTGGGGGGGGTGCATCCTTACTGAACACACTCTGCTTGAACAATGGTAATGCGGTGTGGACTAGTGGTCTAGAGGTAACGCACCTGCCTAAAAAGCGAACAGTCCTGGTTCGAAACGTGCTGTGGTTCGATTCCCCGTTTGTGCCCGAAACTTTCTCCTCCATCCACTAAGACCGTGAATGATGGTCCGGATGCTAGTCTTTCAAATGAGACGATAAATCGAGGTGCAAGCGTGCAACGTTCCTTTAGCGCACGTGAAAGAACCCACGGCAACTAGTTGGGAAACGTGCCTGGTAAAATTATGTTGATATAAAAGACGTTCTTGATAGAGAAACAAATACACGTGCAGAAAGGAAAAGGGAAAAAAGGGTGGCGCTGCGATGTGGTGACGTGCTGAGAGGGGGCCTAGCTTCACGTTGTGATTTCTGCCGTGACTTAAAGGGGTATACGATTCAATACTATACAGTACAGAACAGTACAATACAACACAATGTTGTACAATACTATGCAACATAATCCACCACAACGCAAATCAAAACAATATTATACAATACAACACAATATAACATGGCCACCACGCAATACAATACAGCATAATCCAATTCAACCCAATCTAAAACATTATAAATACAATACAATATAATACAATACATCGCAACGCAACACAAACAATACAATACGACATAAAACAACAGAATGCAATACAACAACAACAACAACAACAATAATAATAATAATAATAATAATAATAATAATAATGTATGGAATTTATACAACACTATACAATACATCACAACACAACACAACACATACATGCAATACAACACAATAACAGTACAATACAATACAATGCAAAATCATTAATCATCCTTCAAGAAGTCCTTTAAGACGAAAAGTTCAAGTCGCAGCTATTCAGCAGGACTCACAAAACTCACAATCTATTGGAAACAGCCACAGTGCTCGCATGACCAAAGATTTCAGCAAGAGGCCAGATTCTTATTTATTTATTTATTTATTATTTTTTCAATGTTAGGGTTTTGTTTGTTTGTTTGTTTGTTTTCTTTGTTTTTCTTTACTCGAGTGGTTCAGAGGATCCCCCAGAGCAAATGTGCAGTGAAATAATATCTCTGGAAAAAAAGTTGTGGAGTTTTCAACAAAAGTTTGTTGTTGGTTTTTTTATTTTAAGTTGCCTCACAAGTTTTGTACTTTGCTCTTGCCCTTTCCCTTGCTGCTTTGTTTGTTTGTTTGTTTGTTTGTTTGTTTGTTTGTTTGTTTGTTTGTTTGTTTGTGTGCTTGCCTGCTTTCTTTTTGCGTTTGTTTTCATCTGTCGTTCATTATTTTTCTTTTCTTTTGTCTTTCCTTTGAACTTTGGCGTTGTTTTTTTTCTGTTTGTAGTAATGTTGTCCTTTCTTTCTGTTGTTGTTGTTGTTGTGCGTTCCTCAGCTTTACACCCTGGGGGTCACCCAGAACATGCACTCTGCCTCACTCATCATCCCACCTGGGAATCACTGTGAGATAGGAAGTACACACTGGATAAGAAGTTTGCGTGTATGGCTCTTTTTCAAGCACCTCGCCATATAGGCAGCCATACTCCGACTTCAGAGGATTTTTTTTCTCCTTTAACAAAGGAGAGTGCGGGTTGTTATGTTAAGAGCTTGTCATGACTGAAGGCAATCTCAACACAACATTTTACAACATAACAACGTTTTAGTGTAGGCCTTGGCAATTAGCTGACATCAATAATAACTGACACAGCTTTTGGCCTGGGCCAGGTTTCTTTCTGTCATTCTTTTCTTTCTTTCTGGCTGTCTTTTATTCTATCGTTCTTTCTTGCTTTTGTTTTAGAAAGTTAATCTGGGTGTTTTTTCTCTCTATGTTTGTCTTTCTTTATCTGTGTCTTTCTTTCTTTATCAGTGTCTCTGTTTTTAGCTATGTCTGCATTTCTTTCCTGCTCTTTTCCTTTCTGTCTGTATGTCTGTCTGTCTGTCTGTCTGTCTTTATTCCTGTCTATGTCTTTCTTTCTGTTAATCTTTCTTTTATTCTTTCTTTTGCTCTTTCTTTCTTTCTTTCTTTCATTCTTTTCCTCATTGTTTGTCTCTGTCGGTCTGTCTTTATTCCTGTCTTTGTCTTTCTTTCTGTTAATCTTTCTTTTATTCTTTCTTTTGCGCTTTCTTTCTTTCTTTCTTTCTTTTGCTCTTTCTTTCTTTCTTTCTTTTTTGTCTTTGTCCGGGATAATGTCTGTTAAAGTGAAACCTCCAAATCAGATCATGCAGTTAACTGCAGTGGATATAAATAGTTATATCTGAGAGTCCCTAGCTTCCAGTATGGTGTCTTGTATTGTATTACCTCTCTCTGTCTGTCTGTCTGTCTGTCTGTCTGTCTCTCTCTCTCTCTCTCTCTCTCTCTCTCTCTCTCTCTCTCTCTCTCTCTCTCTCTCTCTCTCTCTCGGTAGCTTCCCTTGCTTGGTTGCCAGCAAGACGCATTACTCAGCAGCTGCTGTAAATATTACTGTTTCTCGTGTATACCAGAGTCAGTATGTCAGTGAAGGATTCCCAACCACTCTAGAATGTCTGTTGAATGCTGTGTTACGTGACAATACCGTGTCATCCTTCAAAATCGACGGCAGAGGCAGTCAAACTACGGTCGTTTTGCGACTGACTACAAACACTTCGTTTCATCACCCTGAGACAGCAGACAGCAGTGTTACGTATCGACGAAAGTGCCCATCACAGGTTAGCAGAGACAGAAGGAGGGCTGAAGCTTACAGAGCAGACTGTGAAAAGAAGGCAAGTGTTTCATCTCCTTCAGGACTCTTCATACCAACACCACCTAGTTTATGTTATGTTGCCGACCAGAAGACACCTTCCCCTGCTGTGACTGACTTTTTCCCCTTTTGTGCCATGCTCTTCTTCTGCGCCACTGTCAGGTGACAATCAGCAAGGTAAATCACAAATAAACATACCCTCATGTGACATGGATAAACAGACAGTAACAATCAGTTCTGATATAGAAACAGTCTGTGACATTGATGAGGAAATGTCGTGCAAGTGGGAGGGTTCTGACGATGGGGAGCAGGGGAGTGTGAGTGTGTCAGACCTTGTAGTTAATCATTCTGATGTAGACTGTGATGTAGATTGTAAAAAGGATTCTGAACATTCAAGGAATGTTACTGAGTCAGAGAACACAAGTGCAAAATCAGAATTGACTTACAGTAATGTTTTGAAATGCTTTGAACGGTTTAATGACAACATAAACAAACAAATGGATCATGTCAGTCATGAGCTGAAAGAAATTGTAGCCATTACCAAAACTTGTTCGAGTGGAACTCCTGTTAAAGATATGTCATAGCTGCTCTGCTGCTCACCCAGTCCATTGTGTATTCATAGTGTGAGTGAAAGCACTGATACATTGTAAAACATGAATTTATTCCATGATGTGGATGCCATGCAATGCTGATTATTTCAAATGTTTTGAATATGTCATGTTTTGAAATTTGTTTTCTTTTTTCACTGCCCCCTCCCCACTGTCCCCATGTGAATGGGCTTACATAAGCCTACCACATTAAACCATTTTCAAGTTTCAAGTTTCAAGTTTCAAGTTTCAAGTTTCTCTCTCTCTCTCTCTCTCTCTCTCTCTCTCTCTCTCTCTCTCTCTCTCTCTCTCTCTCTCTCTCTCTCTCTCTCTCTCTCTCTCCTCTCTTTTTCTTGTTTTGTTTCTCATGTTTTATTCGGTATTTTTCTGTATTCTTTCGACTTTCATTTCTTCGTTCTGTCTTTCGTTTGCTTCTTTCTTTCTGTCTTTTATTCTGTGTTTTCTGATTTCGATTTCCATGATCATTTTAGCCTTTTGAGTCCTTTTCCTCTGGCCTATGTGTTTTCGCTGTATGTCTGCCTCTTTGTTTTGTTTTTGTTTAATGTCCATTCACTACTTGGTGATAAGGGCACACCCGCATTCAAACCAACTTCTCTCTCTCTCTCTCTCTTCTCTCTCTCTCTCCTCTCCCCTCTCTCTCTCTCTCTCTCTCTCTCCTCTCTCTCTCTCTCTTCTCTCTAATATATGTATATTTATATTCTCACAACTATATACAGTAGAGGTCTTACTGGGGAAGAATATATAACCTCAGCAACTGATGTTATGAACTGCTGAGAGTCATATAAACTTTCTTGAACAGTGGAATATCTTTTAAGAATATATATTCCTCTCCTTTTAAACAGGTCAGTTAGGATTGGGCAATCAAACAATAAATGGTGAATTGAAAGAGATTCAGAACAGCAACATGTCATATGTTTAGAATATTTGGTGTTCCATGCATTTAGCCGCATTTTATAGATAAAATTTCTACTTTTTGTGAGCAAAAAATGTTTTCAAAGTGTGTTTTCTTCATTTTGGAATGCATACAATTCATCAATTTAGCATTTATTTCATGCGAGGACAATGCGAGATTGGAACCAAACGTTTCAATCTTGCAATCGGAGGCACTTGTTTTGCTAAAGAATCAACCAACTCATTCCAATAGATTCCACAGTGAGAAGGGACCCAGCAAAAAGTTATGTGTTGCCTCTGCTTACAATATAATGTATCAAGAATTTAATCTCAATCTGCCTCTCTTCTCTCTCTCTCTCTCTCTCTCCTCTCTGTCTCTCTCTCTGTCCCTCTCTGTCTCTATTTTTATCTCTCTGTCTTTCTGTATCTCTCTGTCTCTTTGTCTCTCTGTCTCTGTCTCTCTATCTGTCTCTCTCTGTCTCTATGTATCTGTATCTCTCTCTGTCTAGTCTCTCTGTCTGTGTCTCTGTCTCCTGTCTCTGCCTCTCTGTCTCTCTTTCTCTTTGTCTGTCTGTCTTTCTCTTTCTGTCTCTCTCTCTGTCTGTTTGTCTGTATCTCTCTGTGTTTGTGTTTCTCTATCTGTGTCTCTGTCTCTCTGACTCTGCCTCTCTGTCTGTCTGTCTGTCTGTCTCCGTATCTCTCTCTGTCTATGTCTCTCTCTGTCTCTCTCTGTCTCTGCCTCTCTCTGTCTCTCTGTGTCTCTGTCTTTCTCTGCCTCTCTCTGTCTCTCTTCTCTCTCTCCTCTTCTCTCTCTCTCTCTCTCTCTCTCTCTCTCTCTCTCTCTCTGTTTCTCTCCGTCTCTCTGTCTCTCTCTGTCTCTCTGTCTGCCCCCCACCCTCTCTCTCTCTCTCTCTCTCTCTCTCTCTCTCTCTCTCTCTCTCTCTCTTCTCTCTCTCTGTCTTTCTCTCTGTTTTTCCCTTTATCTAAAGACATTTGTTTTCCCGGTGTCTTCGTTTTCCATTGTCTAGAAAACGCCCATTCCGGAGAAAGACTTTAATTTCATTACCTAGTTTGTGGAGCACTATGTTTTTTTGTCGCTAGTATTATGTTTTTTGCTCGGTTTTTATCTTTTGTTTTCTTTGTTTCCCGGTTCTGTTACAGTATACACCTGTATGTATGTTATGTATGTATGTATGTATGTATGTATGTATGTATGTATGTATGTATGTATGTATGTATGTATGTATGTATGTCTGTGTGTAAAACTGTTAAGTTTTTTGGTTGTTTTTTTTGTGTTTTGTTTTTTTGGTTTGATTTTGTTTGTTTCGTTGGTTGGTTTCTTGTTGTTGGTCGTTGTTGGTTTTTTTGTTGGGGGTAGGGAGGGGGGGGGGGGAAGGGCGGTCTATCTGTCTCATTTCCTGACTGTGTCTGTTTCTATGTGTTTGTATGCCTGTCTGTCTGTCTGTCTGTCTATCGATCTGTCTGTCTGTCTGGCTGCTTTTTGTCTATCTGACTTTCTACTTTGTTTTTCCCCCCGATGCAAGTGTGTTCCTCTGTCTCTGTCTCTGTTGTTTTTTCTGTATGTCTGTTTGTCCATGTCTCTGTCTGTTTATGTCTATCTGTCTGTCTATTTATCTCACTGTTTCTCTCTATCTATCATTCACACACACACACACACACACACACACACACACACACACACACACACACTGAGTACAAATTTTGCCAAACAGATGCACTCACAAAAGAAGAAAAAGAAGAAGCTGAGATCCTCCCCACTCGCCCCATGTGTGGCTCCTCCTTCTTCTTCTTCAAACTACCAGACAGCAACTATGACTGTCTGTCATACGAGCAAAACAAAAAAAGCGTTGCGCTGCCGTTAAGCACCTGACAAGTCAGGCCTAGCGCATCCAACTTCGGCGTGGGAGAGATTTGTTATCTTGTAAGCCTTTCCTGAAAAAGGCAGCTAGAGAATGGACCAGAAAGGCAGGAAACTAGACAAGAAGGAGGCGACAAGGAGAACAAGAACAAGTAAGAATTAAAGGGATAGAAACGAGAGAGAGATTTCCTGGCAACTGTTTCGCAGAAAGTAGGGATGCTATTTATACTGAGAGGCCCCGACATTTCCTCAGTGGAAGCTTGACTACTTAATCTGAAATGAATCGAATACCACTTTTACTTTCGGCAACTTTTTTTCTGCTGTGAATTTGCGCTGCTCTCCTGAGAGAGCACGTTTCTACGCACACACACACGCACACGCACGCACGCACACGCACACACACACACACACGCACGCAAACACACACAGCGTCACTCATTTGTTTTTTTATTCTTCTGTTTTCAAGTGCTTTCGATTCCTTATGAAAGTGGCTTGTTTGTCTACAGAATGTTTGCCAGTGACACCTCTTTGGTTACCGTGGGTTATATTACGTGCACTGAATGCGTGTTGTGCCCGGGACCTCGGTTCATCGTTTCATCGGAAGGACTAGCACCAAGAGTAACACTTCAGGTCTAGTGAATGGTGAACACGTTGCAAGCACAACAGAAATATTATTATACTCGCACCGCTCACTTTTTTATTATTTTATTTTATTTTATTCTTTTATTTCGAGTATAATGAAATAAGTACTCATACGCTTGTTTACATCCAGCCCCCGAGCGTAAGCGGTCTTGTCATTTTTGTCATCCATTCCCGCCAGCACACAATGGCCTACTCGTCCACAAAGCGGAACGGATTTTAACGTGTGGGCAAAATGTGTTGAGTGCGTTCGCACACGGGCCCTCGGTTTATAGTCTCATCGGAAGGACTTTTAGGGAGAGTGGAGTCGACACTGCTGTTAACTCCAGAGGAAAATATCCTCTTGAACGAGATTCGAACCCGGATCAGCAGATCACGAGCGTAAGTGCATTACTCTAACCACCAGGCTATCCTGTCCCCTTCGGCAGGTGCGTTACCTCTAGACCACTAATCCAACGAACTCGGACTGCCTGGATATCATTGTGTGTTGTGCCAAAAAAACAAAACCCCACATCTGACGACACAAGATAGTAAGGAAAAAGTGTCAAGTCAAGTCAAGTCATATTTATTCAGTGGGAACTCCGAGTCTAACAATAGATCAAAACCTACCATAATAAATATCTGCCTGCCCAACAAAGTGTTTAGCATTGCGTGTCTGACGCTAGCTTCAGAGAACCTCTAGAGAAATGAATGGTGAAATTATGTTCCTGCAAAAAAAAATTGGTTTTGAGTTTTCAGCTGAAGTCAATATCCTGCCTTTCTAAGCTTTCGTGGTTTCTTTCCTATTGAGTTTTCCTTTGTTTGGTTTCTGTTTTTTTGTTGTTTTGTTTCTTTGTTTGTGGGGGTTTTGTTCGGGGGGGGGGGGGTGGGAGGGGGTATGTCCTGTTTTTTTTTCATCCGTCCCTCCTCTCTCTTTGTTTTCTTTCATGTTTCCTATTTCTAGGTTTCTTTCTGATTTGGGGTTTGTTTTTTGGGGGGTATGGGTCTCTTTCTTTATGTCTTTAACTCTTTTCTTCTTGCTTTCTCTCCTTTCTCTGCTTTCATTCCGTCTTCTTCTTTCTTTCTTCCTGGTTTCTTTTGCCGTTCTCTGTTCTTTCTCTCTTTCTTTTCTTTCTTTCTTTTCTTGCTTTCTTCGTTTCTTTCTTTCTTTTGTGTGAAATAGGTCTTTTGAAGAGAAGCCTTTAAAACTGAGCATGCGATTAACAAAATTAGAAACAGAATATCAGAGAGTTCAAGGTTCCTGTCGTGTGGTGACGTTATAGTGCGTTGCAATTTGTTTTCTTTCTTTCTTTCTTTTCGTTTCCTTCATTCTTTTCTTTCTTTCTCTCTTTCTATAATTCTTTCTTTCCTTTTTTTCTTCCTCTCGTTCCTTTCTTTTGTTATTTCTTGTGTCTGTTTTTGTTCTTTCTTTCTGTCTCTCTGACTTTCCGTCTTTCTCTATTCTTTCTTGTGGTATAGGCTTTTGAAGAGAAGCCTTTAAAACTAAGCAAGTTAAAAAGAAAAATTAGAAACAGAGTATCAGAGAGTTCAAGGGGTTTTTGTGTGGTGACGTTGTAGTGCGTTGCAATTTGCTTTCTTTCAATTTTGCTTGCTTTCTTTCTTTCTTTCTTTCCTTCTTGCTTTCTTTCTTCTTCCTATGATTTCTTTCTTTCTTTTGTTCTTTCATTTTTTCCCTTTCATCTTAATTTCTTTCTTTCTTTCTTTCTTTATTTCTGTCTGTCTGTCCTCCTTTCGTGTGGAATAGGTCTATTGAAGGGAAGCCGTTAAATTCAATCACGAGATTAACGAAACTGGAAAGAGAATGTCGAAGAATTCAAGATTTGTCTTTCGTGTAGTGACGTCGTAGTTTGTTGCAATTTCCAATCTTTCTATCTTACTTTCTTTCTTTCCTTCCTTCTTTCTTTCTGTCTTTCTTTTTTTTCTGTCTTTCTTTCTGTCTTTCTTTCTGTCTTCCTTTTTTTGTTTCTTTTTTTCTTTCTTTCTGTCTTTCTTTCTGTCTTTTTTCTTTCTTGCTTGCTTCTTTTCTTTCTTTCTTTCTTTTCTTTCTTTCTGTCTGTCTTTATTTCTGTCTTTCTTTCTGTCTTTCTATCTTTCTTGCTTGTTTGCTTGCTTTCTCTTTTTCTTTCTTTCTTTCTTTCTTTCTTTCTGTCTGTCTTTATTTCTGTCTTTCTTTCTGTCTTTCTATCTTTCTTGCTTGTTTGCTTGCTTTCTCTTTTTCTTTCTTTCTTTCTTTCTTTCTGTCTGTCTTTCTGTCTGTCTTTCTTTTTCTTTTCCTTCTTTCCATGTTCATATATCTTTCTTTACTTCTTTATTGTTCTCTCTTCTTTTTTCTTTCTTTCTTTCTCCTTTCTTTTCTTTCTTTCTTTTTTTTCAATCGTTCATGTTTGTTTCATTCAATCCTTCTTTCATTTGTTTTTCTACTATCTGTCGGTTTTCTTTTGGTCCTAGATATTTAGTTGTTGTTTTTTTCTCTTTGTGCTTTCTGCATTTCTCACTTTCTTTCTGTCATTATTTTTTCTTACTTTCTTTTTAGTTCGCTCCTGAGATCTTCATTTCTTCTTTTCGGGCATGTTGGTGTTATTACATCCTTGTATCTGTCTATGTTTTTTTTCTGTTGTATTTAAACCTTTTTTTGTTGTAAGGTTTCTCGCATGTACATGCGTGTTTTATACGTGTTGTGTGTTTGTGTGTGTGTGTGTGTGTGTGTGTGTTGTGTGTGTGTGTGTGTGTGTGTGTGTGTTGTGTGTGTGTGTGTGTGTGTGTTGTGTGTGTGTGTGTGTGTGTGTGTGTGTGTGTGTGTTGTGTGTGTGTGTGAGTGTGTGTGTGTGTGTGTGTGTGTGTGTGTGTGTGTTTTGTGTGTGTGTGTGTGTGTGTGTGTGTGTGTTGTGTGAGTGTGTGTGTGTGTGTGTGTGTGTGTGTGTGTGTTGTGTGTGTGTGTGATGTGTGTGTGTGTGTGTGTGTGTGTGTGTGTTGTGTGTGTTGTGGTGTGTGTGCGTGTGTGTGTGTATATGTGCGTGCGTGTGTGCGTGCATGCGTGTTCGTATGTTTGTGTGCGTGCGTGCGTGTGCGGTGTATTGTGTGTGTAAGTCTGCACGCTCAAACATTTTAAAAAAATTAAAGTCTGCGTGCTCGCTCGCTCGTTTGTGTGCGTGTTCATTCGATTGGACCTCACTTGTGATATAGTATCACTTAACGTAATGTAAGGGAGATGTATGTATGTATGTTTGTCCGTCGTGTCCGACGATGACATTCAAAACAACAGAGGAAGCAGCTGCTGTTTTGGAAACTGGGCAGAAATTTGATTATAGTGGAGATGCCTTGCCCACAGTACATCCTCACTCTCTCGGCCAAGTGGGCATAAGGACAGTCAGCGTTGGAGATGCTTTCCAAAGGCCAACCAGCCCCCAGGGCTGCATCACATAAGGACTGTGCGAGTCAAGCCTCCTAGTCAGAGAGTCATAGTCGATTACTAAAGACTAAGCTGTAAAATGGAATTCCATGAGTGGGAAAGCCACTGGTCATACAGCCTCTCACTTTGCTGTTGCCCCCAGCGTCAATGGTTTAATCAAGAACTGTGATAAAGCCCAGGCTGTAAGGGAGATGTAACAAAACAACAACAAAACCCCACCCACAACAAACCCAGCCTTGACAGGAATCAAACCACAAATCCCACGAGTGACTTATCTTATATGGTACGTTGACCCCTCGGCTACCAACGACATAAAGCGTGGACGTTCAGCAAGAGATCACCTTCTTGATATGGAAGCAAGGCTCCACGCACTCACTGAGTGATAGTGGCTGTGGCATTATCTTCTTCTGCTTCTTCTTCTGCTTCATCATCTCTTCTTCTTCTTCTTCTTCTTCTTCTTCTTCTTCTTCTTCTTCTTCTTCTTCTTCTTCTTCTTCTTCTTCTTCTTCTTCTTTCTTCTTCTTCTTTCTTTTTCTTCTTCTTCTTCTTCTTCGCATTCTTCTTCTTCTTCGCATTCTTCTGCTTCATCATCATCATCTTCTTCTTCTTCTTCTTCTTCTTCTTCTTCTTCTTCTTCTTCTTCTTCTTCTTCTTCTTCTTCTTCTTCTTCTTCTTCTTCTTCTTCTTCTTCTTCTTCTTCTCATTCTTCTTCGCATTCTTCTTCTTCTTCTTCTTCTTCTTCAAATTCTTCTTCTTCTTCTTCTTCTTCTTCTTCTTCTTCGTCGCATTCTTCTTCTTTTCTTCTTCTTCTTCTTCTTCTTCTTCTTCTTCTTCTTCTTCTTCTTTTTCTTCTTCTTCTTCTTCTTCTTCTTTTTCTTCTTCTTCTTCTTCTTCGCATTCTTCTTCTTCGCATTCCTCTTCTTCGCATTCTTCTTCTTCGCATTCTTCTTCTTCTTCTTCGCATTCTTCTTCTTCGCATTCTTCTTCTTCTTCTTCGCATTCTTCTTCTTCTTCTTCTTTTTCTTCTTCTCATTCTTCTTCTTCTTCTTCAAATTCTTCTTCTTCTTCTTCTTCTTCTTCTTCTTCTTCGCATTCTTCTTCTTCGCATTCTTCGCATTCTTCTTCTTCTTCTTCGCATTCTTCTTCTTCTTCTTCTTCTCATTCTTCTTCTTCTTCTTCTTCTTCTTCTTCTTCTTCCTTCTTCGCATTCTTCTTCTTCTTTTCTTCTTCGCATTCTTCTTCGCATTCTTCTTCTTCTTCCTTCTTCTTCTTCTTCTTCTTCTTCAAATTCTTTTCTTCTCATTCTTCTTCATTTCTTCTTCTTCTTCTTCTTCTTCTTCTTCTTCTTCTTCCTTCAAATTTTCGATTCTTCTTCTTCTTTTCTTCCTTCTTCTTCTTCTTCTTCTTCTTCTTCTTCGCATTCTTCTTCTTCTTCTTCTTCGCATTCTTCTTCTTCTTCTTCTTCTTCTTTCTTCTTCTTCGCATTCTTCTTCTTCTTCTTCTTCTTCTTCTTCTCTTTTCTTCTTCTTCTTCTTCTTCTTCTTCTTCTTCTTCTTCTTCCATTCTTCTTTCCTTCTTCTTCTTCATTTCTTCTTCTTCTTCTTCTTCGTTCTTCTTCTTCTTTTCTTCTTCTTCGCATTCTTCTTCTTCGCATTCTTCTTCCTTCTATTCTTCTTCTTCGCATTCTCTCTTCTTCTTCTTCTTCTCTTCGTCTCTTCTTCTTCTTCTTCTTCTTCGCATTCTTCTTTCGCATTCTTCTTCTTCTTCTTCTTCTTCTTCTTCTCTTCTTCTTCGCATTCTTCTTCTTCTTCTTCTCTTCTTCTTCTTCTTCTTCTTCTTCGCATTCTTCTTCTTCTTCTTCTTCTTCGCATTCTTCTTCTTCGCATTCTTCTTCTTCTTCTTCTTCTTCGCATTCTTCTTCTTCGCATTCTTCTTCTTCGCATTTCTTCTGCATTCTTCTTCTTCGCATTCTTTTCGTATTCTTCTTCTTCTTCTTCTTCTTTTCTTCTTCTTCATTCTTCTTCTTCTTCTTCTTCTTTTCTTCTTCTTCTTCAAATTCTTTCTTCTTCAAATTCTTCTTCTTCTTCTTCTTCTTCTTCTTCTTCTTCTTCTTCTTCTTCATTCTTCTTCATTCTTCGATTCTTCTTCTTCTTCTTCTTTCTTCTTCTTCTTCTTCTTCTTCGCTTCTATTCTTCTTCTTCTTCGCATTCTTCTTCTTCTTCCTCAATTCTTCTTCATTCTTCTTCTTCTTCTTCTTCTTCTTCTTCTTCTTCTTCTTCTTCTTCTTCTTCTTCTTCTTCGCATTCTTCTTCTTCTTCTTCTTCTTCGCATTCTTCTTCTTCGCTTCTTCTTCTTCTTCTTCTTCTTCTTCGCATTCTTTCGCATTCTTCTTCTTCTTCTTCTTCTTCTTCTTCTTCGCATTCTTCTTCGCATTCTTCTTCTTCTTCTTCTTCTTCTTCTTGCTTCTTCTTCTTCTTCTTCTTCTTCTTCTTCTTCTTCTTCTTCTTCTTCTTCTTCTTCTTCTTCGCATTCTTTCGCATTCTTCTTCTTCTCCTTCGCATTCTTCTTCTTCAAATTCTTCTTCTTCGCATTCTTCTTCTTCTCAATTTTTCGTAATTCTTCTTTGTAATCCTTTGCAATTCTTCTTCTTTTTCACTTTCCCCGTGCTCTCGTGGACCGTGGGGGCAAAAATGAATAGTTCGCAACCAGCTTCCTCCACCCTCCACGGTCTTCTGCTTTCAGTTAGCAGATCGTTACACTCAAGGCTGTGGTTTTATATTTGCATGTAAAAGGATGGGGAAAGTGGCGAAGTGTGTGTCCTTGTGCTGCTGACAGAATGCTCTGGCATCAGTAATATCTTTGACAGAGCTGCCTGGTGATGTGAAATCGCCAGAAATAATGTGAAGATAGATCTTAAAGTACCCAACAAATAGCCAGTGTGGCCATCACCTTAACCCAATCACTAATCACTATGCTCCCCAAGAAAGGCAATCTACAGCTATGCCAGAACCATCCAACGATCAACCTCATAAACCATGCCAGTAAAGTGATGTTAAAAGTCATCTTGAACAGACTTAAAGTAGCAGAGCATCAGTTAACAATTCATAGCTACCTTTTGTTTATCTAAATCCCAGTAAGCAACAACGGAAACCCTTTAAAAATGCTGCTTTTTGCTGAAAGCCCTCCCCAAAACAAATGAAAATGGATATATATAAAAACAACAACGAGAATTATTATAAACAACAACAAAGAAGTGCCTGTTCTGTAAATAAAAGTAAAGGAGTCCCATAACCTCTGCGTTCGTAGGGGAGCGAGGCATCAGAGACCTCAACTTCTCCAGGGGCCAGCATATTGAGGGCGGCGCCCATCTCCTCTTCCTCGCTGCTTTACCTTCCATGTCCCTAAAGACGGCATGTATCCATTTACAGCTGAGTGAACTGGTGGACTGTACTGAAAATAAGGCACGCAAACGGTCATTCAAACTGTTTTGTGCTGACACTGAAGCAGCTATGAGAGAAAATATATACGGATTCCAGCCGGTAGCTTCCGTTGAAGAATGACAGTGAAGAAGCATTAGCATCACAGTTTACAAAAGAAAACCTTGAAGCGAGATGCTGGAATTTGGTTTTCATTTTTGCCACAGAATACAGCTTAGAAAACTGAAGCCATCGACCAACAAGTTTTTCAGGATTAGCTCATATAAAAATTGACGTAAAGCCAGCATAACTAAGAGCTTTAGAAATATGTCCTTTTTTCCCCTTCAAAATATCAATGTGTGTAAGTGTGTGTTTGTGTGTGTGTGAGTGCGTGCGTGCGTGCGTAAGCATGCGCGTGTGTGTTTGTGCGTGTGTGTGTATGTGTTTGCGTGCGTGCGCGCGTGTGCGTGCGTGCGTGTGTGCATGTGTCTATTTAGCTATTCCACAACTTAATCCAGTTGTAGGTACTGTTCGTTATATGTTGCTTAAAAACACACAAAGACCTTCACACACACACACACACACACACAAACAAACACACACAAACATGCACACACACACACATACACACACAAACAAACACCACACACATGCACACACATGCACACACACATACACACACAAACACACACACACACACACACACACACACACACACACACACACACACACACACCTCCAAACACTTTACAACGTATACATATAGGCAGACTGATAAATAAATATGTTCAATTTATTTTATCATAGATATGTGAGCAAATTATGATTAAAGTTACATGCTTCATAACAAAAAACTGCAGACACACGGGGACTGGATATAAATAAAAGCACATGA
The DNA here is from genome assembly GCA_028751875.1 of Rapana venosa. Lineage (NCBI taxonomy): Eukaryota > Metazoa > Mollusca > Gastropoda > Neogastropoda > Muricidae > Rapana > Rapana venosa. Next base: position 4,777,954 of record CM054143.1, on the reverse strand, counting down.
ATGCTTATTCCATTACCCTCAAAATAAAAAAGAACAAATGAATAAATCCAAATATAGGTAGATAGATAGGTAGATAGATAGACAGACAGACAGATCGATAGATAGATAGATAGATAGATAGATAGATAGATAGATAGATAGATAGATAGATAGATAGATAGATAGATAGATAGATAGATAGATAGATAGATGGATGGATGGATGATGGATGGATGGATGGATGGATGGGTGGGTGGGTGGTGGGTGTCTGGACGGACGG
>CM054143.1:4762695-4770195 GCA_028751875.1 Rapana venosa | reverse complement strand
CCTTCAAAGATATAGCTTTACAAGAAACTTGATCGGTATTGTCTTCCTCTCGATTTCTCTATTTCTCCAACTCTACAAATGACAAAAATGCTACACTATCGAACGGCAATGCTTCTCTCTTTATATTTAATTCATCTGTTGTATCTATTCCCATCATTTCCCCCTGGATATGAATAAAGAAAAAAAAAGAAACGGCATGACATTTGTTTTATGTTCCTTGACTAGAACTCCGAGATTCATTCACTGGTGGAACTTTACGTAAGCGACCGTTTTTACTGTTCGCCTGCAGTATGTATTTTTCTTCTAGTTTTGTTATCTGTATCTACCAGTGGGGACAGGATAGCTCAGTGGTCGGAGCACTCGCTTTCCCCCAGCTAAGGTTAAGCAGCATCGAGCGTGGTTACCACTTGGATGGGTGACCGTTTGCGCGCTTTGGCTTCAGTCAGTCAGTCTCCCAGTTCACCCAGCTGTAAATAGGTACCTGCATCTTTAGGGTCAGGGAAGGTAAAGCAGCGAGGGAGAGGAGATGGGCGCCGTCCTCAATATGCTGGCCCCTTTGCTCCCCCTACGACCACATAGGTTATGGGAACACCTTTACCTTTTTTTTTATCTACCTGCACGAAATGGCTTGTATTTCCGAAAGATAGAACAGTTTTTATCATGTGCGCAAGTTTTGTAGGCGTTTACGCACAGGGCTTCGGGTAATAGTCTCCTCTGAAGGACTTTGGGGGGCGTGGAGTCAGCACTGCTGTTAACTCCAGACAAAATTTCCCTAAAACAGGCGCCTTCGTGGCGGCTTGATCCTGGACCTTAAGACCACGAGCGTCACACAATAACCACCAGACTATCTCAAACCCCCCCCCCCTCCCCCCATGTGAACTTGATGTTGGTGGCAATAGAAATAGTCTGTAAAATCGCACCTACGGTCCGCAGTTGTTTTGTGTATCTTATTCATGGTGTCTAGTTTTCCCTGACTGAGGGTTGAAAAGCCTTGATGTGTGCTTACACCTTGCTCTAAGTTATAAGATTCATTCCAAGATTCATCAATTTACTCTGTCTCTGACTCTTTCTGTCTGTCTGTCTGTCTGTCTGCCTGTCTGCCTGTCTGTCTGTCTGTCTGTCTGCCTGCCTATCTGTTTGTCTGTCTGTCTGCCTGTCTGCCTGTCGGTCTGTCTGTCTGCCTGTCTGCCTGTCGGTCTGTCTTTCTGCCTGCCTGCCTATCTGTTTGTCTGTCTGTCTGTCTGCCTGTTTGACTCTCTCCTCTCCCTCCCTCTCTCTCCTCTCTCTCTCTCTCTCTCTCTCTCTCTCTCTCTCTCCTCTCCCTCTCTCTCTCCCTCTGTCTCTCTCTCTCTCACAGATAATTACATTCTCAAAAATTCCTTATAATCTTTCTAATCACATAGAATTAGACAGGGTCTATTTTCAAAAACACGATGGAAATAATCATACATGTAACAGTAGTCTTACATGGCGAAAAATATAACACACACAGAAAAGCAAAATAAATATGGGTCCATGTATTCTTTGAGATTCAAACTAATAACACAGTTTTCAAAACAACAATAGCAACAGCAACAATAATAGCAGCAACAACAACATAAACACAAAGCAGTGACGACAACGACGACAACAACAACAACAACACATAGAAAATTTATTGTGTGTTCAAAGATTTCTAAAAAAGAAAAAAAAGTGAAACAGGTTTAAAGGTGTTTTTCTGATTTAAAAAGTGCGCTCGAGTTTGAGAGAGAAAAAAGAATAGTTGTTTAGACGCAAATTAATAGTTATTTTATTTTCTTCTTTCAAAAAGTGCAATATTTATAATGTGTACTAGAATTAAAGATATCGTTCAGACTTTCCTTCTTTTTTTTTACATTTTCTTTTTTTCTTCCTTTCTCTTTCAATTTTATGTTCTTTCTTTCTTTCTTTTTTTCTTCTTTTTCTTTCCGTCTTTCTTTCTTTCTGTCTTTCTTTCTTTCTTAACGTATTCATTCATTGCACTTGTTGGTGGTGGTGGTGTGTGTGTGTGTGTGTGTGTGTGTGTGTGTGTGTGTGTGTGTGTGTGTGTGTGTGTGTGTGTGTGTGTGTGTGTGTGTGTGTGAGAGAGAGAGAGAGAGAGAGAGAGAGAGAGAGAGAGAGAGGAAGAGAGAGAGAGAGAGAGAGAGGAGAGAGAGAGAGAAGAGAGAGAGAGAGAGAGAGAGAGAGAGAGAGAGAGAGAGAGAGAGAGGTGAAGCGCAGTGATGTATTCGAGGAACGAAAAAAGACAAATAAAAGGAACAGAAATGTTTGTTTCCATACAACTCAAAAACAAACAAACAATAAAACGGAACATTACTGCGCTTGTTGTTTCATGCTTTTTGTTGTTGCTGCTGCTGTTGTTAGGGTTGAAAGGATTGTTGTTGTTGTCATTGGTCTTTGTTGTTTGTTTATATTTATTCTCTAAACAAAGACATGTCTTATATTTCTTTTCTTGTTTTTCCTTTTGTTTGTTGGGGTGGGGGGGGGGGGGAGGGGCAGTTTCTTGGCTATTTTACAGCATCACAAACTTTAAGCGCAGACGTACTGAGATACAGACACATAGGCACAGACACACACTCACTCACTCACACACACACACGCACACACACACACACACACACACACACACACACACACACACACACACTCACTCACTCACTCACTCACTCACACAACGGTGTGTGTGTGGGGGGGGGGTCGATCGAGAGGCTGGTTGTTAGTGATGCTCTCATGTTCGAGTCCCGTTCAAGAGTATTTTTCCTCTGAAGTTAACATCAGTGCCGACTCCACTCCCCCCTTCCCCCAGAACACACACACACACACCACACACGCACGCACGCACGCACGCACGCATGCACGCTAGAAGCGTCCCATCCCACCCCACTTCACTCAACCCCACCCCACCTCATTTTAACCCCATCATTACAAAACTAATGACACAGCCAAAACAGGATTCCTTATGATGTTTGAAATCACAGATAATAACACAGGCTCCATTTCCTAAAAACATCATGGATACATGCATGAAAAAAACTTGTCTGACCTCTCCAGAAAAAGTGGACAAAATTAAACTTAGTAAAAGTTGTATCTAGGCTGTCTCTGATATTCCAAATAAATATACAGTTTGTTGTTACAATATTCAGCAAAATAATAAAAGCAGCAGTACAACAACAACAACACCACAGCAAAACAAGAACGACCAAAATAATATTGATAGATTGTGGGGTATATCATCTTTCAAGATTGTGTAAGAAGAAACAGAATGATATAACAAGTTGGAACTATTTTTAATATGAAAAAAGTATGCACTCGAGCTTAAAAACAACAACAAACCTACAAGAAAAAAAACCTGTCTGAAAAGTTTGTTTATATAAGTAAATTGATATGTATTTGAGTTTGGTTTGTTTTTTGTATAATATAAAATAGAGAAAAAAGACCAAAAAAAACATACAACTGTTATTTCGATGTAATTTATTTTTCTTGTTGCTTTATTTGTTTTGTTTGTTTGTTTTCTCTCCGTATTTTTCCGTTCTTTCTTTCTTTCTTTCTTTTTTATTTTAATCTTTTTGTTGAGCTTTACCCAACGTTTTTTCTCTTGTTCTTTAACAGCCAAACTTTCGAAATGTGCAGTAAGATTCTTTTTCTTTTTCTACCTTTTTTCGTTTTCTTTGGTTGTTTCTTTCTTTCTTTCATTTTAAATCTTTTGCTTTCTCGGTTTGCCTGTCTTTCTGTCTGTCTTTCTTTCTTTTTGTCTGCCTTCCTGTTTTCTTCCTTTCTTTCTTTCATTCATACTTTCTTTCTTCCTTCCTTTCTTTCTTTCATTACTTTTTTCTCCCCTTCTTTCTTTTTCCTTTGTTTCTTTCTTCCTTTCTTTCTTTTTTTCTTTCATCTTTTCTTTCTTTCCTTCTTTTTTCTTCCTTTCTTTCTTTCTTCCTTTCTTTCATTCTGTCTTCCTTTCTTGATAATAATAATAATAATAATATATGGAATTTATATAGCGCTGAATCTTGTAAAAAGACAAACAAATCGAAGCGCTTGCACTCAATCATTTACAGGCATGCAACTCTCCTTAAACATAATGAAAAACAGATTTCAAAACCATGCGCGCGCACGTATGCACGCATGCACGCACACACACGCACACACACACACACACACACACACACACACACACACACACACACCACACACACACACACTCGGAACAACACTTAGAAGGTGAAAAATGCTGTTGAAAATTAGGGACAGATATTTGGGGGGAAAGTCTCAGGTAGGAAATAAGTGTGTTTTGAGGCTGGATTTGAATGTATCAAGTGAAGGCTTTTGTCGAAGTGAAAGGGGGAGGTCATTCCAGGTGGATGGATCAGAAACAGAGAAGGAGCGACGGCCAACAGTGGTTTGTTTGAATCTGGGTGTTCGAAAGCACAAAGTATCTGCGGCTGAACGAAGGGAACGGGATGGAGTGTACAGATGAAGACAGTTACAGAGATAAGAGGGTGCAGATTTGTGGAGACATTTGAAACAGAGGGTATTGATTTTATACTCCAGTCTTTGTGAGACAGGCAGCCAGTGAAGAGATCGCAGAAGAGGAGTGATGTGTTCAGATTTCTTCTTTCTTAGGACAAGTCGAGCTGCAGAGTTTTGTATGCGTTGAAGAGAGTGGATAGATGATGCTGGTAGGCCAGCCAAAAGAGAATTACAGTAGTCTAAACGTGAAAGAATGAGATATGTGACAAGCTTGGAAGTTGCATCAGTGCACAGATACTTGCGAATCGCGCTTATGCGCCGTAATTGATAGTAGCAAGACTGGCAGGTCTGGGTGATGAATTTTTTCATAGAGAGTGTGTTGTCAAGAACTACTCCTAAATACTTCAGAGAGTTGGACAAAGGAACTGACGTATTGCCGATTTCTATTAAAGTTTTTGCGATAGAGGAAAGTTTATGTTGGGTCCCTATGAGCATGGCTTCGGTTTTATCGGCATTAAGTTGTAACTCGTTCTGAGTCTGAGTTCTTCCTTCCTTTCTTTCTTCCTTTCTTTCATTCTGTCTTCCTTTCTTTCTTTTTTTCTGTCATTCTTTCTTTCTTGCTTTCATTATTTCTCTCTTTCATTCTTTCTTTCTTCCTTTCTTTATTTCATCCTTTCTTTCTTCCATTCTTCCTTTCTTTCATTCTTTCATTCTTTCTTTCTTTCTTCCCGTCTTTCTTTCTTTCATTTTTTTTTTCTTCCATTCCTTCTTTCTTCCTTTCTTTATTTCATCCTTTCTTTCTTTCTTTTCTTTCTTTCTTTCATCTTTTCTTTCTTTCTTCCTTCCTATCTTTCTTTCTTCAATCATTTCTTTCTTCCTTTGTTTCCTTCTTTCTTTATTTCTTTCATTCTTTTTTTCATTCTTTCTTTTATTCATTCTTTCTTTCTTTCTTTCTTTCATTCTTTCATTCTTTCTTTCTTTCTTTCATTCATTCATTCATTCATTTTTTTTCTTTCTTCTTTCATTTTTTCGTTCATTCTTTCTTTCTTTCATTCATTTTTTACTTCTTGGTTGCTTTCGTTCTTTGTTTCCTTCATTCTTTTTTCTGTTTTCAATCTTTCTTATAGTTTCCATTTTTTCTTCTTCTTTTAAACGCTCAAACTCTCAAAATGTGTACAAGAATTAAAGTGTTGTTTTCTCACCATTCCTTTCTTTCTTTCTTTCTTGGTTTTTTGTTTTTCTCTCTTTCTTTTCTTCTCTTTCATTTTAAAGTTAAACCTCTAACACACACACACACACACACACACACACACAGATATATATATATATATTTATAGATATATATATATATGTATATATATGTGTATATATATATACATACATACATAGATATAAAGTTAAATCATTGCTTTTCTTCCCTATTTTCTTTCAATCTCATGCATGGGTTTCTTTCTGGGTTTTTTCAGAAGGGAGCAAACAGTAAGGGCAAGGCATGATCGTCAGACAAAGAGGTCACAGACAGCACAGTCACGTGAGTAACCATGTTCTGTTTACCTCTATATCTTTTATGAATTAGCGTGGATGTATATATATGTATATATATATATATATAGAGAGAGAGAGAGAGAGAGAGTGAGAGATAGATGATAGATAGATAGAGCGATAGAGAGAGATAGATGATAGATAGATAGAGGGATAGAGAGATAAAGAGAGAGAGAGATAGACAGAGAGATAGAGAGAGATAGAGAGAGATGATAGATAGATAGATAGATAGATAGATAGATAGATACATACATACATACATACATACATACATACATACATACATACATACATACATACATACATAGATCGATACACAGATAGATAGATAGATACATAGATAGATACATAGATACATAGATAGATGGATACATACATAGATAGATAGATAGATAGATGATAGATAGATAGATAGATAGATAGATAGATAGATAGATAGATAGATAGATAGATAGATAGATAGATAGATAGATAGATAGATAGATAGATAGATAGATAGATAGATAGATAGATAGATAGATAGATAGAGAGGGAGAGAGGGAGAGAGAGAAAAAAATAGATTTTTTTTCTCGTGAAGATCACTGAGGATGAGTTTGCTGCTACAAAATGTTGTGCTTTTATTTGTCCTCTCTCTCTCTCTCTCTCTCTCTCTCTCTCTCTCTCTCTCTCTCTCTCTCTCTCTCTCTCTCTCTCTCTCTCTCTCCTCTCTCTCTCTCTCTCTCTCTCTCTCTCTCTCTCTCTCTCTCTCTCTTCTCTCTCTCTCTCTCTCACGCACACACACACACACACACACAGGCTTATTTGTTTGCCTAACCAGCCTATTCCCCTGCATTTTTTCAAGCAATTCTCAAATTAGTTTTGCCTGTAAACATGTTAATGAGCTACCTCTGAAGTCGGAACGTGTCGGCTGAGGCCAGCGGGCAGACCTCCTGCATGCAGAGTTACAAACACAGGAGAAGACCAGGCACTACGCATTTCATCCAGTATGGTCATACAGCCAGTCATGGTTTTACTTCTCTATTTACTTTTGTACTAATTCCTTTATTATCGATCTATTTACATGGGTTTTTGTTGGTGTATTTTTCTCCGTTACTGAAGGATTTATTCCTACTCCCTAAATCAATTTTCCACAACACAAGCGGAACCATACATCTTATATTCATTCAATTTCTAGAACACAATAGAAATGACAAAAACTAAATAAATAAATATCAATGTTGACGTTCAAAACAGCAAAATTGAACATGCCTTATTCCCTTCTCCTTTAAGAAAAAATAGAAGGGGGAAAGGGTAGGGGAGATATTCTATTGCTTTCATCTCTCCTTTGACATTGTGTTCGTGCTAAATCTGGAAATAAAATCTGGAGTATGGTTGTTGCTGAATCTCGTTGTTGTTTCCTCTCGTCTTTTGGAGTTCAACAGACAACTCTTCCAGTGTCACTTGGTTCGAAATGGCACAACAGTTTAAAAACAA
>CM054143.1:4710195-4755195 GCA_028751875.1 Rapana venosa | reverse complement strand
AAGAAAGAAAGAAGGAGAGAAAGGGTAAAAGAAAGGAAGCAAGCAAGCAAGCCAGCAAGCACGCAATCAATAGAAAAAGGAAAAGAAAACTATAAAAAGAAGAAAAAAAGAAAGAATGAAAGACAGATAGAAAAACATACAGAAAGACAGAAAGACAGACAGAAAGACAGAACGAAATCTAGAACGCAAGAAAGAAAAGTACACAGAAAAACTTACAGACAAACGAAGAGAATCACAAATACAAACTGCAAACAAATAAAAGTAAACATACACACACGCACTCACACACACACACACACACACACACACAACTCTCACACACACACACACACACACACACACAACACACACACACACACACACACACACACACACACTCTCTCACACACACACAACACACACACACACACACACACACACACACACACACACACACACTCTCTCTCTCTCTCTCTCACACACACACACACACACACACACACACACACACACACATATATAATATATATATATACACACACACACACACACACACACACACACACACACACACACACACACACACACACACACACACACAGCCCAAGCCTTCCTCCAAGTAAAACCAACAAACATTTAAACAAACAAATCCAACACAACACAAACACATCAAACAAAAACAATTATTATACAAGCGCAAGAAACAAACCTAAGACCCACCACGGAACCCCGGAAGCTTTTGTTACGGCATTTACAAGAAAACGACAACAGTCCGCAAGCAGCCAAACCCATTAATTTTGTAATGGATGCGTAGCAGTATCAGCATCACAATCTTGATCAGAAAAGGATGTGGGGGTGGGGGGGTGGGGGGGGGGGGAGAGCTTTCAGAGATTGCTTTCAATTTCAGAAAATGCAAAGAAACGTTGAGGAAATGGTTCTAAAAAGGATGAGATTATAAATGAATCAATACTAGTACTACTACTAATAACAATAACAACAACAACAATAATAATAATAATAATAATAATAATAATAATAATAATAATAATAATAATAATAATAATAATAATAATAATAATAATAATAATAATAATAATAATAATAATAATGTATGGGATTTATATAGCGCTGAATCTTATAAAGCAATAATTTAAAGCGCTAAGTGTGTTTTTTGTGGGGTTTTTGGGTTTTTTTACATCGAGTCCCCGTGTGTATGTGGTTTTGTTGATTTTGTCATCTGTTCCCACCGGCACACAATGGCCTACTCTTTCGAAAAGCGGAACAGGATTTAACGTGTGCGCAAGTTGTTCTGCCTGCGTTCGCACACGGGGCCTCGGTTTATAGTCTCATCCGAAGGAAGAGGTAGTCTTGTCACCCAGGGAAGCTGAGGTTTGTCTAGGTTAAACTTCTCCGTCATCGAACGTTCAAACAGCATAGATGGATGGATGGATGGATGGATGGATGAATGGTTGGGTGGATGGATGGATGGATGGGTGGGTGGATAGATAGATGGGTGGGTGGATGAATGGATGGATGGATAGATAGATAGATAGATAGATAGATAGATAGATAGATAGATAGATAGATAGATAGATAGATAGATAGATAGATAGATAGATAGATAGATAGATAGATAGATAGATAGATAGAGAGAGAGAGATAGATAGATAGATAGATAGATAGATAGATAGATAGATAGATAGATAGATAGATAGATAGATAGATAGATAGATAGATAGATAGATAGATAGATAGAGAGATAGATAGATAGATAGATAGATAGAGAGAGAGAGAGGGAGGGCTGGATGGATGGATGGATGGATGGATAGATAGATAGACAGACAGACAGACAGACAGATAGAGAGAGAGAGGGATGGATGGATGGATGGATGGATGGATGGATGGATGAATGGGTGGATGGGTGGATGGATGGATGGATGGATGGATGGATGGATGGATGGATGGATAGATAGATAGATAGATAGATAGATAGATAGATAGATAGATAGATAGATAGATAGATAGATAGATAGATAGATAGATAGATAGATAGATAGATAGATAGATAGATAGACAGACAAACAGACAGGCAGACAGACAGACAGAGAGAGATAGATATAGACAAATTATTTCATTTCGAGGATAATGAATAAGCACCCATGTGCTTTTTTACATCCAGTCACCGCCCTTAAGGATATATATGATAATAAAATAAAATAAAGCCTATAGCAATACACTTACACAGTGTACGGGGGGAAAATCTACACAAAAATCACTGAAGATAAAGAAAAAAAAAGTACTAACAAGTAAGGAAGAAAGCAAAACAGAAAACACAGAAACAACCGAAAAAATAGCAAGGACCAAGAGCAAAACAAAAGCGGCAACAACAAGGGGAGAGGTGACACCCAGTAGTTCCCCCTCAACAACAACAACAACAAACAGCAACAACAACAACCCCAAACCAAAACAGAACCAAACAAAGCAGAACCTCCATAAAATTAAAGGAGAACAAACCACCTAAAAGTCATTTTCAATAACAAAATAGCCATATACAATTAAAACATTAACAATTATACAGAGAGAGAGACAATGACAAATTCTTTCATTTCGAGGATAATGAATAAGCACGCATGTGCTTTTTTACATCCAGTCCTCACCTTAAGGATATATATGATAATAAAATAAAATAAAGCCCATAGCAATACACTTACACAGCTTACGGGGAAAATATCTACCAAAAAAAAAAATCCCCACAAAAATCACCGAAGAGAGAGAGAAAAAAAAAGTAGCAACAAGTAAGAAAGAAAGCAGAGCAGAAAACACAGAAACAGCCGAAAAAAAATAGCAAGAACCAAGAGCAAAACAAAAACGGCAACAACAAGGGGAGAGGGTACAACCAAATAGTCCCCCCTCAAAAAAGCAACAACAACCCCAAATCCAAACCAAAACAGAACCAAACAAAGCAAAACCACTATAAAATAAAGGAGAACAAACCACGTATAGATAGATAGATAGATAGATAGATAGATAGATAGATAGATAGATAGATAGTTAGATAGATAGATAGATAGATAGATAGATAGATAGATAGATAGATAGATAGATAGATAGATAGATAGATAGATAGATAGATAGATAGATAGATAGATAGATAGATAGATAGATAGAGAGGAATGGATGGATGGATGGATGGATGGATGGATGGATGGATGGATGGATGGATGGATGGATGGATGGATGGATGGATGGATGGATGGATAGATAGATAGATAGATAGATAGACAGACAGACAGACAGATAGAGAGAGAGAGGGATAGATGGATGGATTGATGGATTGATGGATGGATGGATAGATGGATGGATGGATGGATGGATGGATGGATGGATGGATGGATGGATGGAGGATGGATGGATAGATAGATAGATAGATAGATAGATAGATAGATAGATAGATAGATAGATAGATAGATAGATAGATAGATAGATAGATAGATAGATAGATAGATAGATAGATAGATAGATAGATAGATAGATAGATAGATAGATAGATAGATAGATAGATAGATAGATAGATAGATAGATAGATACAAAAGACAGAACGGGTTTTAACATAATTTATGATCTGTTCGCATGTGTGGTTTATAGTCTCATCCGAATGATTTTCAAGGAATGGAGTCAGTACTGATGTAAATGCCACGAGAAAATTGAGACTGAATGAATATCTCGATAATGACTTGAAACCCGGACTCGAACCGAGGCCATCTATTTATTTCATTTTATTATTATCATGATTATTTATTCTTTTCACTCGAGGGTAATAGAATAAGCACTCCTGTGATTTTTACATCCAGTCCCCGTGTTTATGCAGTTTTGTAAATTTTTGTCATCCGTTCCCACTGTCCATCAGATTGTGAGCGCAATGCTCTAACCACGAGGCTACCCTGTCCCTCAAACAATACACAATGCAAAATAACAATAATACACACAACTAGCACTAAACAGAATGAACGATATTGAAAGAAAAAAAACTAGAAATAAACGAGAAATGAAATCTGACGAGATCAGAAGGTAAATACATATGAAAAATCCTGACAGAATCTAACCCCAGTAATCAAGTGAATAAACAGAAAAAATAAATTATAAGAAAAATGGTGTAAACCCAGAAGAACAGGGACCTTTGCACTTTAAATATTAGAATCAGCGTTTAAGGAAGATAAACGCAAAATGTAAATAAATAAAAACCATAAAAAAACCAAACAAACAAAATAAGAGAACGAAAGAAGAAAGAAAAAATCAAAGAAAAGAATCAAAGAAAGAAAGAAAGAAGGACGGAAGGAAGGAAGGAAGAAAGGAAAGAAAGAAAAGAAAGAAAGGAAGGAAGGAAAGAAAGAAAAAAGAAAGAAAGAAAGACCAGAAAGAAAGAAAGACAGGAAAGAAAGGAAAGAAGGATGGAAGGAAGGTAGGAAGGAAGGAAGGAAGACAGGAAGAAAGAAAGGAAGGAAGGAAGGAGGGAGGAAAGAAAGGAAGGGAGTAAGGAAGGTACAAAAGGAAAAAAGAAGTAAATGGAGAAGAACACGAAAAAAAATAAAGGCCACAAAAACAGGGAAAAAAGTCAGGAAGAAAGAATAGGTAGAGGCAAACGTCTGTAACTGAGACAATCGAGAAATGCTTGCAAACGTTATTTGTGAAAAAGAAGATAGAAAAAAAGGCAGAAAGAGAAAAAGAAACAAAGAAAGAAGAAAGAAAGGAGAGAAAAGAAAAAAGAAAAGAAAGAAAGAAAGATAAAGAAAGAAAGAAAGAAAGGAAGAAAGAAAGAAAGAAAGAAGAAAGAAAGAAAAAGAAAGAAGAAAGAAAAAGAAAGGAAGGAAAGAAAGATAGAAAGAAAGAAAGGAAAAAGAAAGACAGGAAAGAAAGAAAGAAAGACAAGACAGAGAGAAAGACAGAAAGACAGAAAGACAGAAAGAACAAAAGAAAGGAAAAAAGAAAAGAAAAAAAAAAAAAAGAGAAAAAAAAGAAAGGAAAGAAAGAAAGACAGACAGACAGACAGACAGACAGAAAGAAAGAAAGAAAGAAGAAAGAAAGAAAGAAAGAAAGAAAGGAAGGAAGGAAGGAGGAAGGAAAGGAGAGGGGGAGGGAGGGGGGAGGGAGGGGGGAAAACAAAGGAGGGAAGGAACAAACAACAATCATCGATAAAATAAAGAAACAAAGATTTTAAAAAGACAAAGCAAAACACACAAGCAAAATTGACAGACAAAAGAAGAAAATAACAGACACAAAAAAAACGAAAATAAAAACACGAACTTTGAGGAAACAAGTCAGAAAAAGGAAACACAAAAACACACACACAAAAACAAAAAAAGAGAAAAAAGACGCTCATTGTGATAACAAAGAACAATGATAACCAAATGAATACCAACAGAAAACATCAGGTAATAAGCCAAATCAGAATAAAAAACAATAAAGTACCCCAACTGCCTAATGAGTCTATCAGCGTCACACACACACGCGCGCGCACGGGGCGCGCGCGCACGCACACACACACCACACATAAACATACACACACACACCAATGCAAAACCAACATACAAACAAACAGAACAAATCAAAAACAAGAATGGGCATCTAAACACGCATCGATAAGACCAACCTTGTCCCAATTCTGATATAGTTCTACACACACACCCCACACACTTATTACACAGACAAACACAAACACGCGCGCACAACCCCCCCCCCCCCCCCCACCACACACACAAACACAGACACACAAAACACACACACACACACACACACACACATACCAAAGCAAAACCAACACACACACACAAACCAACAAAAAATGATAGCAGCTAAACACATCGATAAGATCAACACCCTTGTACCAATTCTAGTATAGTTCTATACACACCCCACACACACACACACATACACACACGTGCACACACACACACACACTTACTCACACACATACACACAACAGACACTCACACAACATAATCACACACACAAGCACACATACACACAAGCACACCAACACACACATGAACACTCACACAAACAAACACACACAACACCAAAGCAAAACTAACACACAAACAATCAAAACAAACAAAATGATAGCAACTAAACACACATCGATAAGACAAACCTTGTTCCAATTCTAATATAGTTCTGGACACACACACACACACACGCGCGCGCGCGCGCGCGCGCGTGCTCACAAACACGCGCGCACAAACACACATACACACATACACATACAAACACTCACACACGCGCACAAACACTCACACACACACAAATACACACACACACACTCACAAACACACACACACACACACAAACACACACAGACACACACAAACACACACAGAAAAAATACACACACATACACACACTCACACCACACACTCACACACACAAACACACACACATACACACACACAAACACACATAGCACGCACACACACAATAGTCCGCTTTTATTGTTATGTTTTCACCTGTTTTGTTTACTTTGGGTTTGGGGGTTGTTTGATGGTTTTTTTATATTTGGAGAAGGAGGGGGGGGGGGGGGAGTCGAGGAAGGGAGGTTTTCATAGTCTTTACTGTTATAAGTTGGTAATAATTCTCTCTCGCTTCTCTCTCTCTCTCTCTCTCTCTCTCTCTCTCTCTCTCTCTCTCTCTCTCTCTCTCTCTCTCTCTCTCTCTCTCTCTCTCCCCTCCTCTCTCTCTCTCTCTCTCCTTCAGATGAGACTATAAACCGAGGCCCCGTGTGCGAACGCATGAAAAACATCTTGCGCACACGTTAAATCCTGTTCAGCTTTTCGAAAGAGTAGGCCATTGTGTGCCGGTGTGAACAGGTGACAAAATTTACAAAGCCGCATACACACGGGGACTAGATGTAAAAAAAGCACACGAGTGCTTATTCCATTATCCTCGATGTAAAAGAATAAATACATAGATAAATAAAAATAAATAAACACAAACACAATCTTGATCAGATTTGGGCGTGTCAGCAAAACCTATTTTTATAATGGATGCCTAACAGTATCAGCAGCACAATTCCTCCCTTACCAAAAAGGAAGGGTGAGCTTTCAGAGATTGCATTCAATTTCCGATTTAAACAGAAATAAAACTTGAAAAAACGAACATTTTGTAGAAAAAAACAATTAATAACACAAGCAAATGAACACAAAAGACACCACGCGCGCGTGTGTGCGCGTGCACGTACGAACACACACACACACACACACACACACACACACACACACACACACACACACATACATACATATAAACGGACACACATACACACACGAACGCACGCACGCATGCATAAACACACATACACCCTGAACCACATATAAATGGACACACGCGCGCACGCGTGCACGCTTACATGCACACACAGACACACACAGACACAGACGCGCACGCACACCCGCACGCATGTGCGCGCACACACACACATACACACACAGACACACACGGACACACACACGGACACACACACACACACGCACACACTACTACTACTACTACTACTACTACTACTACACACAAACGCGCGCACGCACGCACACACACACACACACACACACACACACACACAACACACACACACACACGCGCGCGCACTCTCTCTCTCGTACGTACACACGTACTCGAATGTACGCACCTCCTTCCATCCTGAGAAAAAGAATTTTAAAAATATGAAGAAATATCGAAACAAACAAAAGCGATAAAATAACCACAAATCACAAAAGTTTTAAAAAATCAAAGTAAAAATCCGACAAGCTCATAAAAAACAAATCGGGATAACAAACATAGTACTAGCGCACAGACAAACACGCACACACCAAATACACACATACACAACACACACAACACACACACACACATACACAGCACACACAGACACCTACACACACACACAAACACACGCCTACACCTACACACACACACTACACACACAGCCCCACACACACATACACACTCACACCCACCCACACACAAAAAACCTACACACCCACTCACCACCCACCACCCCCCCCACACACACAAACACTCGCCTACACCTACACACAAACACACACACAATACACACACAGCCCCACACATACACATACACACTCACACCCACCCCACACACACACACCTACACACCCACTCCCCCCCCACACACACAACACACGCCCACACCTACACACAAACACACGCCTATACCTACACACAAACACACACACAATACACACACAGCCCCACACACACCTACCCACCCACTCACCCACCACACACAAACACACCTACACACCCACTCATCCCCCACACACACAAACAAAACACGCCTACACCTACACACAAACACACACACACAATACACACACAGCCCCCCACACACATACACACTCACACCCACCCACACACAAACACACCTACACACCCACTCACCCTCCCACACACCCCCCACACACACACCTACACCTCACACACACACATACACCACCAGGCCCGCACACACACACCCACACACCCACACACACCACACCACACACGCATACACACACACAAAACACACACACAACACACACACACACACAACACACACAAACCAAGAAACCAACAAACAAAGGCACGCAAGCAAGCACAGTCAGAGAAAAACAAGGAAACAAAAACGAACTCGAAATGGAAAAGCACCAAAAACAGGAGAAGCCGAAGCCACAATTACACAGCTTTAAAATCCCAATCTGTCTCACAACAAGATGGAAGACCAGGTTCTCTTGAGATTGTTTTTTGTTTTGCTTTCTACTGCAAGAATGGAGTTCTGAAAGACGGATGCGTGTGTGTGTGTGTGTGTGTGTGTGTGTGTGTGTGTGTGTGTGTGTGTGTGTGTGTGTGTGTGTGTGTGTGTGTGTGTGTGTGTGTGTGTGTGTGTGTGTGTGTTGTGTGGGGTGGTGGGGTGTGTGTGTGTGTGCTTGTGGTGTGGGTGGGGTTGAGTGTAGTGTGTGTCAAAGTCAATGTCAAAGTCAAACTGTTATTTTCAGATGGTACATTGAATAAGCAGTGTGTGTGTGTGTGTGTGTGTGTGTGTGTGTGTGTGTGTGTGTGTGTGTGTGTGTGTGTGTGTGTGTGAGTGTGTGTGTGTACGTGTGTGCGTGTGTATGTGTGTGTTTGCGTGTGTGTGTGTGCGTGTGTGTGCGTGTGTGTGTGTGTGTGTGTGTGTGTTCTTCTTAAATTTAACGTTTTTCACATTATGTGTGTTTGTGTGTGTGTGTGTGTGTGGTGTGTGTGTGTGTGTGTGTGTGTGTGTGTGTGTGTGTGTGTGTGTGTGTGTGTGTGTGTGGTGTGTGTGTGTGTGTGTGTGTGTGTGTGTGTGGGGGTAGGGGTTGGGGGGATGTGGGGGCGGGGTGTGAGTGTGAGAGTTTGCTTATGTGTGTGTGTGTGTGTGTGTGTTTGGGGGGAGTGAGGTGTATCTGTTGATGTGTGTTCGTGTGTGTGTGTTGTGTTTGGTGGGTGGGTGGGTTGGGGGACTAGGTGTGGTGTGTTTGCTTGTGTGGTGTGTGTGTGTGTGTTGTGCGTGTGCGTGTGTGTGTGATGTGTGTGTGTGTGTGTGTGGTGTGTGTGTGTGTGTTGTGTGTGTGTGTGTGTGTGTGTGTGTGGGTGTGTGTGTGTAAAGACGGGGGAGGGTAGTGTGTGTGTGTTTGTGGGGGGGGGGGGTATGTGGGTAGAGGGTATGTGGGTAGTGGGTGTCTTGGGGTGTTGTATGTGTGTCTGTGTATGTGTGTGCGCGCGTGTGCGTTTGTGTTTGTGCATGTGTGTGTGCTTGTGTGTGTGAACGTGTGTGTGTGTGTGCATGTGTGTGTGCTTGTGTGTGCATGTGTGTGTGTGTGCTTGTGTGTGCTTGTGTGAATGAGACAGACAGAGAACATTAATTTTTGAAATGTTCAGTTGAACGCGATCTTCAACTGGTGTTGTTTTTGTTGTTGAGGGTTTTCCTTTCAATGTTTAAACCTGGTTTTACCTGTTTGACTAGTTAATTTGTCAGCTGCATTGTTGGTTGGTTCGTTTGTTTTGTGATTAGATCACTGGCTGACAGGATTATTGATTGGTTAGCTGTTCCTTTGTTTGTTCATTTATTCATGACTTCATTTGTTTGCCTGATCGCTTCTTTGTTGGGTGTCGCTGCTCTTGTGGCGACGCGCTCTCCCTGGGGAGAGTAGACCGAATTCAACGCAGATAAATTTGCCGTGACTTCAAGTGGTATAAACTAAATAATGAAATTTATAGAAATAAAAGTCCAGTCAGCTCAGTAGTTGTTGGTTGCCTGTTTGGTTGATGTTTCCGTTTGGTTTGTTGGTTTGTTTGTGGTTGATGTGTCGGTTTGTTGCTTGTTTGTGGTTGATGTGTCTGTTTGTTGCTTGTTTGTAGTTGATGTGTCCGTGTGTGGCTTGTTTGTAGTTGATGTGTCCGTGTGTTGCTTGTTTGTAGTTGATGTGTCCGTGTGTTGCTTGTTTGTAGTTGATGTGTCCGTTGTGTTGCTTGTTTGTAGTTGATGTGTCCGTGTGTTGCTTGTTTGTAGTTGATGTGTCCGTGTGTTGCTTGTTTGTAGTTGATGTGTCCGTTTGTTCCAGGTGTGTGGCTGGTGTGTCGGTTGAGTTTGCACACACGACAAAAATGTGCTGCTTGGGGCTTTTGTTTTGGTTGATGTGTCAGTTTGGCCTGTTGCTTTGTTGCCGATTGCCTGATGGACTGATTCGGTTGGGTCGCTGGTTTGCGAACTGTATGGTTGAATAAAGGAGTTGGTTGCTTGGTTAAATTGTGGCTGGTTTCTCAGCTGGCTAACTGTTCTGCTTTTTGAAAGAATAAGCCAACGTGTGCTGGTGGGAATGGATGACAAAATTTACAAAAAAAACTGCACACTCACGGTGGCTGGATGTAAAAGAGGAGATGAGTACTTATTGCATTATTCTTGATGTAAAAGAATAAATGAATAAACTAAATAAGTAAATAAGTAAAAAAAACT
The DNA here is from genome assembly GCA_028751875.1 of Rapana venosa. Classification (NCBI taxonomy): domain Eukaryota; kingdom Metazoa; phylum Mollusca; class Gastropoda; order Neogastropoda; family Muricidae; genus Rapana; species Rapana venosa. The sequence continues at coordinate 4,744,193 of CM054143.1, read as the reverse complement.
AAATAAAATGAATATTTGGTTGACTGTTTACTTGGTTGATAGGTTGACTGGTTGGATGGCTGGCTGATTGTTCGATCGCTTGCTTGTTTTCTCCATTGTTTGATTGTGGTTGTAGCCCTGATAATGTGCTTGCTTGATTCAGCGAGGAGCTAACATGTTAAAATCACTGGTGGTTGCTACCCTGTGGGAATGTCAGCCGGAAAAGGGGGGGGGGGGTCATTTTAAAACAGCACCTCCACTTCCTGGACATTCTGTGCTAGGAATTTCTTTGTTTCTATCCCCCTCTTTGTTACTGCTTTGTTCTTTTTCTTCCGATCCCCTCTTTCTTGTCTACTGTCTGCCTTTTTGGTCCATTCTCCTGCCTTTTTTTCCCCACAAATGTTTAAAAGATAGCAATTCTCTCCCCAGCTAAAGTCGGATGGGCTGGGCCTGAATTGTCAGGCGCTCAACGGCAGCGCAATGCATTTTTGCTCATATGGCAGACAGTGATAGTTGCTGGCTGAGCGTCGTCGACGACGACGACGACGAAGAAGAAGAAGAAGAAGAAGAAAGAAGAAGAAGAAGAAGAAGAAGAAGAAGAAAGAAGAAAGAAAAAAGAAGAAGAAGAAGAAGAAGAAGAAGAAGAAGAAGAAGAAGAAGAAGAAGACTGATGTTGTTTGCTTACCATGATTAGATATGCATACCTCCTGATTTAATAACGCCTGGAAGAAAGAAAAAACTGTTGTAAGCTTGCAAGCTTTTTGTTTTCATTTTTGTTGCTCTCATACTGCTGTTGTTGTTGTTAATGTTGTTGTTGTTTGTTTGTGTGTGTTTTTTGACGAATTCAAAATCAAAGACGCCATACGCATTCTAATAACATTTTCTGTAGGTGTGATACAACAATGAGATGGTTGTTCCAGCTGGAAATCCAATAATGTGAATGTAGTCTGCTCTAAAATCGCTTCCTTTCATTTCGTTTGTTTTTTGTCTGTTTGGGTATTTTGAATTTTTTTCATTTCTATGCCAACAAGATATATTTAGGTTACCGTGCTCGTTTCAATCTTCTCAGATTTTGGTGGTGGTGGTGGTGGTGGTGGTGGTGGTGGTGGTGATGGTGATATTGATTTTGTTGTTTACAATTTTTAAGTATACAAACTATGTCAAGGTTATTGTGGGGATTTCAGGTGCTTTGTAGCTTATGAAGAAAGACTGTTTATTTTAGAACAGGTGCACTAGAAGTTTTGTAGAATTGAAAAAGGAATATGTTCAGATTTTAAAAAAAAAATCTGTTCATAGATAGATTGTGCACTGAGATTTAATTAACCATACATTCATGATTTGGAACACGCGCATTTTTGCATGCGTGCGTGCGTGCGAGTGTGTGTGTATGTGTGTGTGTGTTTGTGTGTGTGTGTGTGTGGTGTGTTTGAGAGAGAGGGGGAAAAGAGAGAAGGAGAGTGCGTGTGTGTGGGGGCGAGGGGGGTCTCTGTGTGTGTTTGTTTTGTGGGGAGAGAGAGTATGTGTGTGTGTGTATGTGTGTGTGGGGGGGGGGGGGATGTGCACTGTGCGCGGCACGGCGAGTGTGAATAAGGAAAGCGAGAGACAGACAAAGACAGAGACAGACAGAGACAGAGAGAGACAGAGAGGCATAGAGAGAGAGATAGAGATAGAGAGGCTGAGGTACAGAGGGAGGGAGAGATATTTGAATGAGAGGAAAACAATTATACACAGCAACCCACATACTAAACGTAATAACGTCTGAACCTTTTAAAAGGCCAAAATGAATAAGCAGAAATAATGGACAGTAGACTTTATAATACAAACAATAGACTTTATAATATTAGCCAATAGACCTATAAGCTAATAGACTGTATACATAGCTATAGAATTCATACATCCAAAATATGCTTTAATATCAGTATAGATTTTATAATATCAACCAATAGACTTTTTAATATCAACCAATATACGTAATAATATCAACTAATTGACTTTATGATGTCAACTAATAGACTTAATAATATCAACCAATAGACTTAATAATATCAACTAATAGATATTTTACTATCAACTAATAGATGTTATACTATCAACTAATATACTTTATAATATTAACTAATAGACTTTATAATACTAGCTAATAGACTTTATAACATTAGCTAATAGACTTTATAATATCAAAAATAATAGATTTATTATATAAATAAAGACTTAATAATATTAAACTAATAGACTTTATAATATCAAGTAATAGACTTTATATATCAACTAATAGACTTAATAATATCAACTAATAGACTTTATATATCAAGTGATAGACTTAATAATATCAAGTAATAGACTTAATAATATCAACTAATAGATATTTTACTATCAACTAATAGATGTTATACTATCAACTAATATACTTTATAATATTAACTAATAGACTTTATAATACTAGCTAATAGAATTTATAACATTAGCTAATAGACTTTATAATATCAACTAATAGACTTTATAACATTAGCTAATAGACTTTATAATATCAACTAATAGACTTTATATATCAAGTAATAGACTTAATAATATCAACTAATAGACTTTATAATATCAAGTAATAGACTTTATATATCAACTAATAGACTTAATAATATCAACTAATAGACTTTATATATCAAGTGATAGACTTAATAATATCAACTAATAGACTTTATGCTATCAGCTTATAAGATTTATAATATTAGCTAATGGACTTTATACTATGAAGTAATAGACTTTATAATATCAACTATCAGACTTTATAATATCAGCTAATAGACTTTATAGTATCAACTAATAGACTATAATATCAACTAATAGACTTATAATATCAACCAATAGACTTTATAATATCAACCAATAGACTTAATAATATCAACTAATATATATTTTACTATCAACTAATAGACTTTATACTATCAACTAATAGACTTTATAATATTAGCTAATATACTTTATAATATTAGCTAATAGACTTTATAATATTAGCTAATAGACTTTATAATGTCAACTAATAGACTTTATAATATCAACTAATAGACTTTATAATATAAACCAACAGACTTTATAATATAAACCAACAGACTTATAATATCAACTAATAGATTTTATAATATCAACTAATAAGCTTTATAATATCAACTAAGTCATGCAAAGAATATATCAAAACGTTTTAGGAGGGAAAAAAGAAGAAGAAAAGGATAAGGAAAAGGAGAAATGCACAAACGCAATACTTGGTGAAGATAAAGGCAGACTTAAGAGACAGAGATTTAAAAAAACATTTGGAGTACATAGGGAGAGTCTGTCAGATAGGCAAGGCAAGCAGACGGACAGACAAGCAAGCGCGCAGATAAACAGTACAGGCAAACAAGCAGGCAGGCAGAAAGATAAACGTATAATCTGAAAAGGAAGAGAAGCAAACCATATGAGAGAGAGAGTGAAAGAGAGAGACAGAGACAGAGAGACAGACAGATAGACAGACAGAGACAGAGAGAGAAAGAAAGGGAGAGAGGGAGAGAGACAGAGAGACAGAGAGAGAGAGAGAGAGAGAGAGAGAGAGAGAGAGAGAGAGAGAGAGAGAGGGAGAGAGAGAGTGTCAAGGATATATTATGCAGACATAAAGACAAAGAAATGTTTAATTAATGCAAGGAACACAATAACATCAACACAAAGACGTCTTTTCAAGGCAACATTTTCCCTCTGGAGTTAGAATCTGTGCCAACGCCCCTCCTATGAGAGTTTTACGATCAGAATATCAACCAAGGCCTTATGTTCGTACGCTCAAACAATATATTGCGCACATGTTAAAACCTATTCTGCCTCTTAGAAAAGTAGGCTAATGTGTGACAGTGGGGAACAAGATTACAAAATTGATAAAACCGCATACACACGGAAACTGGATGTAAAAAAATTAACATGAGTGCTGATTCGTTGTCCCCGAAATGCAAGAGTTTAACTAACACATTTCCGAAGTCAGAGTGCAGTTACTTTAAAGGTGGAATAAAAGAACAGTCGCAGTCGCAAAAATCTCATCTTACTTTACTTTACTTTTGTCTTCCGCTTATACTCGGAGGTGTCGCGGGGAGATATAGCTGTCTGTCGGCAGCGAGGCGTGTAGCCTGGAGGAGGGACATGCCGTGGGCTTTTAGGGTGTCGGCCACGGAATCACTCCATCTTCTTCTTGGTCGTCCTTTGGCTTTCCATCCTGAGTGCTGGGTGTTGTAGGCCCGAAGAGCTGGCTGGTTGTGAGGCATCCGTGTCAGGTGTCCGAACCACTTGATCCTCTGCTGGTCGATGTGTTGTAGGACTGGTGTTGCACCTACCATGTCTCTGATGACTTCGTTTCTGATTTTGTCTCTTCGGGTCTTGTTGACTGCTCTCTCTTAGGCATTTCATTTCACACGTGACTAGTTTACGTCTGAGGGCCTTTGTGAGGGGCCATGTCTGACACTGGTACGTGAGCGTTGGCAGGAAGATGGTGTTAATCAGTTTTGCCTTTGTGTCCATGGGGATGCTGGCATGTTTCAGGAGAGGGGCGAGCTGGTAACTGACCGCATTAGCCTTCTGACATCTTGTCTCAATTTCACGGTCTAATCTTCCGTTCTCTGCAAAATACACTGCCCAGATATTTAAATTCGCTGACTTGATTTAACTGGGATCCATTGATATTGATGTCCAGAGTGTGTGGTCTCCTGCTGACTGTCATGACCTCGGTCTTACTGACACTGATTTTCATGTCATAGGCCTGGCAGGTGCTGTTGAGTTGATCTGTGTGCTCCTGCAGCTGTGCCTTTTTGCTATGTATTATTGCCTGGTCATCAGAAAACATGAGTTCGTTGAGTGCCTCGGGATCTGGGTTGGCCTCCTTTGCAATCTGGTCCATGTAAATGACAAAGAGCAGAGGGGAGAGGCAACAGCCCTGTCTCACCCCGGATGTAACTGGGAACCAGTCAGATGTTCCACTGGTCGTGCGGACTGCGCTCTTGCTGTTGGCATAGATAGCTCGGATGTTGTCCAGCAACTGCCCCTTCACGCCATACTGCTCCAGCACCTTCCACAACTTGTCTCTGTTTACTCGGTCAAAAGCCTTCTCTTGATCTACAAAGATAAGGTGGAGATCTCGGTTGTGTTCGATCGCCTTCTCACACAGCTGTCTGAGAGCAAAGATTGCATCTGTGCACCCTCTTCCTTTCCTGAATCCAAACTGAGCATCACTAAGGAGATGTTCCGTTTTTGTTCTAGTGCGCTGGTCTAGGATCTTTGCATACATTTTCCCTACATGGCTGAGGAGTGATATGCCTCTGTAGTTACTGCAGTCCTTCTTGCTGCCCTTCTTCTTCCAAATTGGCACTGGTACTTTCCTCTCCTCCCAAGCTTTTTTGAAGATGGTGGTGAGCCACATTATACCTGTTTTCCCACATGCATGGATGGCTTCAGTTGTTATGCCATCGCCACCTGCTGCTTTCCCTTTAGGGCTGGTCTTCACTGCTCTTCTGACTTCACTCTCCAGGATGGTAGGTTCTGAGTGGTCTGGGTAGTTGGGGGTAAACTGGAACTGGGTGTTCTGTGCCTGTTGTCCTGCAGGGTTGAGCAGTTTCTTGAAGTACTCTTTCCATCTTTTCACTATCTCTTCTTCCTCGTTCAGGCCTTGTCCTTTTGCATCGTTGATTACAGCGGTGGGGTCAAAGGGTTCGTCTCGCATTCTCATTGCTTTCACACTCTTGTAGAACTCTCTTGTGGAGGTTTTGCACTTTTCACTTAGCTCTTCTCCATATTTTCTCCATGAATTTTCCTTTGCTGTTCTGACTATTTTCTTGGTGTGTCTTCGTGCAATTCTGTACCTGATGTAGTCCTCTTCTTTCTTTGATTTAATCCAGGTCTTGTAAAGACTCTTCTTCTCTCTGATTGCTTCTTTCACTTCTTTGTTCCACCAAGCTGTTGCCTTTTGGTATTTTCCTCTAGTCTTCTTCACACCACATGCTTCTTTCAGAGAGTCCTGCACAGCGGTTTTAAAAGTGTGCCAGATTTGCTCTGCATCCAGTGATGTGGTGTCAACAGAGTCCAACTTCTCTCTTACAGTGTGCTCTATCTGAAACTTGACCTCCTCGTTCTGCAGCTTGTGCATATTAAGTCTTTCAGGCTGCTTTTTTCTGTTGGTGGTCCTCCTCTTTTTCTTGGTGGTTAGCGTTGTGATGACTGGCCTGTGGTCTGTGTCCAGGTCAGCGTTTGGGATAGCTCTTGAATCTGCAACTTTGTTCCGTATGCTGGATCTTGTTAACACAAAGTCGATTTGGGACGAGACGTTTATGTCATTCCATTTGTACCAGGTATAAATCTGAGTAGCTCGATGTTGGAAGAAGTTGTTGGTGATTATCAGGTCATGCTCCGCGCATAGTTCCAGTACCAGGTTGCCGTTGTAGTTGCATGGTGTTCTGCGGTCACTGTGTGGACCAAGATGTTTTGTCCATGGAGCTCTTCTCTCCCCAATGCGGCCGTTGAAGTCTCCCATGACAGATAGATCTTCTTTGTCAGGGATACCGTTGATAACATCAGAGAGCTTTTCGAAGAACGAGTCCTTAACCTCATCTGAGTAGGAGTCATTGCAAGGTGCATAAACCTGTATGTAGTTAATGATTCTGTCGCCCTCTCTAATGCTGATTTTAGTGATTCTTTCTGAAACATGCTCCGTACTCACTAGGCTCTTTGCCATATCTGGGTGTATGATGAAACCTACACCATGTGTTGCTCTCTGCTCTTTGATCACTCCACTCCAAACCAGAACGAAGTTTGAGTGTATTTCCTTTGTACCTGTTCCTTTCAGTCTAGTGTCAGTGATACCCAGGATAGAGATCTTACGCTGGGTCATAAAGTCCACAAGCTCAGGTTCTTTGTTTGTCAAACCACAGATGTTCCAAGTCCCTATCTTGTCACAATTCCTTACTCGTTGTCCGTTTTTCTCGCCAAGTTGTTTACCGTTGAAATCAGTCCGTTTATATCTCCTTTCTCTTTCTTGAGCGGTTTATGAAATCCACTGCCGGCTTGCTAGGCCCGTCGCAGCTTCACCAGAGCCCCGTTTGCCAGCATAGCTGTTACCACCTCCCACGACGAGGACGAGGGGTTGGACTTTAGGAGGCATCTCATCGTAGGTGAATTTCCGAAATCAAGCCAAAGAACAAAAACAAACCTGAAAGAATTACATTGTTTTAAGAAATCAAACATATGTTGTTGTTGACGCTGTTGTTGTTGTTGTTGTTGTTGTTGTTGCTGCTGCTGCTGCTGCTGCTGCTGCTGCTGCTGCTGCTGCTGCTGCTGCTGCTGCTGCTGCTGCTGCTGCTGCTGTTGTTGTTGTTGTTGTTGTTGTTGTGCGTTCCCCAGCTTAACACCCTGGGTGTCACTCAGAATATACACTCTTCACTCACTCATCCCACCTGGGACTAAACACTGAGATAGAAAATACACCGGATGAGAAGTTTGCGTGTATGACTGTTTTAAAGCAACCTCGCCACATGGGCAGCCATACTCCGACTTCAGAAGCCTTTTCTCCTTAATGGAGAGTGCAGGTTTGTCATGTTAAGAGCTTGCCATGGGCAGAAGGCAATTTCCACACAACATTCATTTACAACATGACAACATTTTAGTGTAGACCATCGCACTTAGCTGACATCAATATCTGACACAGCTTTTGGCCTTGGGTCATAGTAAACAAGAATAAAATATAAGACAGACAAGAGGTCGCGAATCAGAAAGAGAGAGAGGGAAAGAGAGAGAGAGAGAGAGAGAGAGAGAGAGAGAGAGAGAGAGGGAGGGAGGGAGAGAGAGAGAGAGAGAGAGAGAGAGAGAGAGAGAGAGAGAGAGGAGAGAGAGAGGTGTAAAAGGAAACATACACCAAACACTGGAGAATGTAAAAGGATGGAGAAAGAGAGAGAGAGAGAGAGAGAGAGAGAGAGAGAGAGAGAGAGAGAGAGAGAGAGAGAGAGAGAGGGTGTGTGTGTGGGGTGGGGGGGGGGGGAGAGGGAGAGTGAGAGAACAAGATCCAATCAACGTTTTTTCTCTTGCAAAAGGACAATCAGAAGAAGGAGGAAAAACGGCTTGTTTCTGATCTGTCTGGAGAGATTGCTTTTATTGACCCCAAGTTGCATTAGCCTAATTAACAGCGAAAGACACATCTTTGGCTTTACCCCTGCCAAATCACAGAGGGAGAAAAACAGAAAAAGTAAATGTATGGTATATACGCATACGTACGCGTGCACGCATGCTCGCAAACACTGCACACGCGCATGCGCGCACACACACATATACACAATATGCGCGTGTTAGCGTGCGTGCGTGTGCTAACACACACACACACACACTCACACACAAACACACACACACACACTTACACACGCACACACGCACACAACACACACACAACAACACACATACCCTCACACAACACACACACACAACACAAACACACACTCACACACACACACACACACACACAAACACTTACACAACACACAACAACGCAGACACACACAAACACTTACACACACATACTTACACAACACACACACACACACACACACACACACACACACACACACACACATTGCACAGCATGCACACACTTACACAACACACAGACATACACATTTACAGACACACATACGCACACACACACACTCACACAATACACACACACTTACACAATACACACACTTGTCAACACACACACACTTACACAACACACACACACACACTTGTCAACACACACACTTACACAACACACACACACACTTACACAACACACACACACACACTTGTCAACACACACACACTCACACAACATACACAAAACACACACACACACTTACACAACACACACACTTGTCTACACACACACACACACACACACACAAGCACACACAACACACACACACACACAAGCACACACAACACACACACTTACACAACACACACACACACACACACACACACACGCACACACACACACACACACACACACACACACACACACAAATCGGAACCTGTTGGTGGAAAGAACGAGACTACAAATCACATTTTGGGAAAACAACTTGTTTCAAATCTTCAGAGGAGGACAAAACTTAGATCTTAAAAGCATGTGTACCGCCTGTGTCCTTTCTTTGTTGATGTGTTGCTGCTACAACTGTTGTTTGTGTTGTTGGTGGTGGTATTGCTGTTGCTGATGCAGCTTCTTTTTGTCTTTTGATGGTTTTTGGCTTGGTACGCCTGCTTCCATTGCTACTGCTGCTGCTGCTGCTGCTGCTGCTGCTGCTGCTGCTGCTGCTGCTGCTCTGCTGCTGGTGCTAGGGTGAGGATGAATGATGAGGGAGGAGGAGGAGGAGGAGGAAGAGGAGGAGGAGGAAGAGGGGGAGGAGGAAGAGGAGGAGGAGGAAGAGGAGAAGGAGGAGGAGGAGGGGTATTATTGTTTCTTTTATTAATCATTTTATTTCGCAGATAATGGAATGATGAAAAGTGATAGAGCCGACAATGATGAAGAGAGAGAGAGGAGAGAGAGAGAGAGAGGAGAGAGGAGAGAGAAGAGAGAGATAGACAGACAGACAGACAGATAGATACACACACACACACACACACAACACACACACACACACACACACACACACACACACACAAAGAAGGGTGGAGTTATGTTGGGGGAGAGAGAGATAGAGGGAGAGAAAGAGAGAAAGGAATGAGAGAGGGAGGAGAGAGAGAGAGATAGAGAGAGAGAGAGAGAGCGGAAGAGAGGGAGAGGGGCGGGAGAAGGGAAGAAATAGAGAGGGAAGGGAGAGAGGGTAGAGAGAGAGAATGCGTGTGCGTGTGTGTGTATGTGCGTGTGTGTGCGTGTGTGTGTGTGTGTGTGCACGTGTGTGTCTGTGCGTGCGTGTGTGCGTGTGTTTGTGTGTGTGTGTATGTGTGATTTGAGTGATGAAATAGCACGCAGGTAAACAGACAGGTAGAAAGGTAAACAGACAGACAGGTAGACAGTTCAGCTAACAAACAGTCGGAGACAGCGACTGACAGGCCAGGCGTGAAAGAAAAACAACAAGAAGAAAAATTCAAAAGAAAAAAAAGTATGAAAAATCAGCCACAAATAAAATAACACCAAACACCAAAGATACAATACCTGTCGCCAAAAGGACAGAAAGACAGAGATCGAGGACAAGAGAGACAAACAGAAAGACAGACAGAGAGACAGACAGGTAGGAAGCACACACACACACACACAATTCATCAACCCCAAAAATAGAGAACAGGGGGAAAACAAAGGATGGTGAATTGAAAGAAGCAGAGAACGAGATTCCAAATGACTTGCTGTTTTCTTGCAAAAGCATTCAGAGGAGGTGGAGGGGTGGGGGTGGGGGGAGGATGGAGAGGGCCCTAATTGCTTTTATCGACCCAAAGCTGCATTAGCCAAATTAACAGCAGGATGCACATCTTTGGTTTTACTACTCCAAAGTCGCTGGGGATTTTGGTTGTTTTTAAGACATTGAATAAGAAAATACGTGGGGGGGTTTTTTGGCACATGTGTTGCCCCAATGGGCAAATCTCGGCTCAGACAAACAAAGAAATTAGAACACTTAGAAAGAAAATGTTTCTGCACTACAATTTAAATGAGCATATTAGGTCGAATACATTCTTGCTGCTTAAAGGATTTGGGTTTTTTTTATCGTTGTTGTTGTTACTATTGCTGTCTATGTAGACTCAAGGTTCAAGTATTCGTTGTTGCTGCTGCTGCTGTTGCTGTGGCTTTTGTTGTTGTTGGTGTTGTTGTTGTTGCTCTTCTTTCTTTCTTTTTTTCTTTCTTTCTTCTTCTTCTTCTTCTTTCTTCTTCTTTCTTCTTTCTCTTTCTTCTTCTTCTTCTTCTTCTTCTTCTTCTTCTTCTTCTTCTTCTTCTTCTTTTTTCTTCTTCTTCTTCTTCAAATTCTTCAATTCTTCTTCTTCTTCTTCTTTTTTCTTCTTCTTCTTTCTTCTTCTTCTTCTTCTTCTTCTTCTTCAAATTCTTCAAATTCTTCAAATTCTTCAATTCTTCAAATTCTTCTACTTCTTCTTCTTCTTCTTCTTCTTCTTCTTCTTCTTCTCTTCTTCTTCTTGAAATTCTTCAAGTTCTTCTTCAAATTCAAATTCTTCTTTTTCTTCATATTCCTCGAATTCAAATTCTTCCTTTCAAATTCTGCTTCAAATTCTTCTTCTTTTTCTTCTTCGTCTTCTTTTCTTCTTCGCATTTTTCCTTGTTGTGGTGTTGGCTCTTTAGTTGGTTACTTGCTTGTTGTTTTCCTGCTGGTTTACTTGGTTGGTAGGTGGGTGGGTGGGTTGGTTAGTTGATCAGTTGGTTTGGGTTGGTTGGTGGATGGGTGGGTGTGTGGGTTGGTTGATTGGTTGGCTGGTTGGTTGGTCTGTTGGTTGGTGGTTGTTGGTGGGTTGGTTGGTGGGTTGGTTGGTGGGTTGGTTGGTGGGTTGGTTGGTGCGTTGGTTGGTTGGTGGGTGGGTGGGTTGGTTGGTTGATTGGTTGTTTGGTCTGTTTATTGGTTGGTTGGTTGGTTGGTTGGTTGGTTGGTTGGTTGGTTGGTTTGGTTGGTTGGTTGGTTGGTTGGGTTTGGTTTGATTGGTTGGCTGGCTGGTTGGCCTGTTTATTGGTGGGTTGGTTGGTTGGTTTGGTTGATTGACTGATTGGCTGGCTGGTTGGTCTGTTTATTGGTGGGTTGGTTGGTTGGGTGGATGGTTGGCTGGTTGGCTTGTTGGTTGGTCAGTCGGTCGGTTGATCAGTTGATTGAATGGTGTCTGGTTAGTTGTTTGGGTTTTTTCTATTGCATTCCTTGCCGAGAACCCTGAGGTTTACCAAACTGGTAAGGGTTTTTTCCTCTTCTTCTCTTGCGATTGTGTACTTCCCCTTCAGTAGCCGAAATCCGCCTTCGGGGATAATGACTTCACACAAAACTGGCATGTTCCTGTGGTGGTGCTGTTGTTTTATAGTACATTTGTCATTTGTTCCCGCCGGCATGCAATGGCCTACTCTTTCAAAAGATGGAACAGGGTTTCAGCGTTCGCAGACAGCATATCGGAAGAGGAATCGGCACTGGATGATACCTCCAAGGGAACAAAATCCCACCTGGACAGATGTCTTAGTAGAGACTCGAACCGGGGATATGAGATCACTAGCTTAACGCTTCTTTGTATCTCATTACAGAGATCACATCACTAATGAGGAAGTGAAGGCCAGAATTTAAAACGCCATCGGACCATAGGAAGAGCTCCTGACTTCAGTGAAAACACTGCAAACTAAAGTGGTATGGGCACGTCACACAAACATCTGGACTGGCCAAGACTGCCCTACTACAGGGAACAGTACAAGGAGGGAGACGAAGAGGCAGACAGAGAAAACGATGGGAAGACAACATCAGAGAGTGGACTACTGGTCTTGAGTGGAACGACTGATACAGAAAGCAGAGGACTGCCGGGAGTGGAGGAAGCTGGTTTCAAAATCTTCATTGGTGCCCCTCATGGTCCATGGGACTACGGGGCTGCACACCGGTATTAAAAAAATCACTCTTTTCCTTCTGTTTTTCTATGTAACACTTATAATCATACCTCACGTACTAAGGCATCCACAGAAATAAAAACCAATTTTTGTGAAAGACTAGCCTCTGACTCAAAACTCATGTCATTTCGAACAAATTTGGAAGGTTTGATTTTTTTTAATTTTCCAGCAAACACTGTACCCCCTCAGTCCTCTGTCGTCTGCTAGCTTCCTTACCGCAATATGCATGCGCGGGGTCAACGCTGTAGGAATACAGGCAAACCTCATTGGATGGTTATTTCCAACTTTCTCGTGACTACCTGGTATTGCTCTATGTCCTCAATCCAAAAAAACAAGTGCACAGTTCATTTTTTTATGCTTAAAAAAATATGTGAAAATCACCACAAAACATTTCCACTCGCACTCTATAGAAGATACTACGTGACCCCCAAATTAATACCCGTGTGCAGCCTAAGGAGGAGCTCAACGCTCTAACCACTGACTACCCAGCACCCCCCCCCCCCTCCCGCTCCCTCACCCCACACTCGGTTGGATTGGTTTTTTTAAGCCTTGTACTTTGCTTATTTAAATACTGAATTGCACTTGCAGATGCCTCATGCTTTTCTGTAGTTCTCTGACTAGAGGTATAGTAGACAATAACAATGATCATTAATCTAAGAAGAAAGACAATTTGATTAATATAATTGCTATTATGTTATTTCATTTCATGTTTTCCTCTTCGCTGTTTGCTTTGAAATTGTACACGCTCTTTGGCAAAACGAGTCCATGTGCAAGATATAGACGTAATAAAAGGTGGTTTTATTTGTTTTTGTTGTTGTTGTTTTGTTGGGTTTTTTTTTAATTTTTAGGACTGAACTGCAAATGATTTGGGGAGAAAAAGGCAAAAGTTCAGGTTAAAGTGTAGTAGCAGCAGCAGCAGCAGCAGCAGCAGTAGTAGTAATAATAAGAATAATAATAATATTATTATTAATAATTATAATAATGATAATAATAATAATAATAATAATAATAATAATAATAATAATAATAATGATACATGGAATTTATACAGCGCTATATCTTGCAACAAAACGAATCAAAGGGCTGTTATTTACCCTACCCGTTCACATGCAGCTTGTTACAATTAATAGGATTTTTCTACAAGTAATAGTAGTAGTAGCAGTTATCAGATAACTTTCTTTTGTTTTGTTCTTTATTTGTTGTTTTCCTTTCCAATTTCTGGATAAACAAAATGGCTCAAGGCTAGAATCTACATTTCAAACTTTGTGCAGCTCTGATCGGAGAGAGAGAGAGAGAGAAGAGAGTAGAGAGAGAGAAGAGAGAGAGAAGAGAGAAGAAGAGAGAGAGTAGAAGAGAGAGGGAGAGGAGGGAAGAGAGAGAAGGAGACAGAGACAGACAGTGAGAGAGAGCAGAGAACTCGACTCTCTCTCTGACTCTGAAATGTAATGAATATAGCAACAGCCCCTTTCATGGATAAACACAAACATTTCTACTCATTTTAACGCGCTACATACTTGATCAAAACAGAGAGAGAGACAGAGCAGTGAGAGAGAGAGACCAAGAGTACAGAGAGCCAGACACAGAGAGCCAGTTTAGAGAGACAGGGGCAGAGGAAGACAGAGAGGAGGGGGGGGGGGCGAGAGTATGTTGCAATTGAAACACACATACTGTGATGATTTTATAGTAATTTTTTAAAAGGAGGAAACACATTTAAGGATGTGCAATCCATAGGAGACGAGTCAAGTCAAAAGTTATTAGCTCTTCTGAAAAGTACAATTCATTTTAACACACACACAACAAACACACACACAATCACACACAATATATAATATATAATACAAACAAACACATACACCATATATATCAAACTAATAGATATACACAACAACACATACACACACACAGAAACACAAATACACACACTCACACACACACCACACAACACACACATATGCACACATCACACTCACATATACACATACACTACAACCCACTAATGCACACACACAACACACACACACCACCACCACACACCACACACACACACCTAACCACACACCACACACACTACCACAAACCACACAATCACATCCACACACTCACACCAATACACACACCCACAAAACACACACACACACCACCTACCACCACCCCACCACACCTAACACACACCACACCCTACACCACCACCACCACACCATACCACCACCACCTCCCACACACTCACACCCTCTAAACCCTCCAACACCAACCACACAAACACACACACACAACATACCACCCACCACAACACCACCCAACAACACACACCACACAACACAATATACCACACACAACACACACACACACAACACAACACAATACCACCACCACCACACACACACACCCAACCCAACACACACATACACACACACAAACATCACACACACACAAACACACACAAACACACACAACAACAACAACAACACACACACAAACACACCCAACCCAACACAACACACACACACACACCCAACCCAACCCAATACACTCACAAACACACACACACACACAAACCACACATACACCACCACCAACCAACACACCACCAACCACACACAACCACACACCACACACACACACACACACACACACAACCACACACACACCCACAACCACACACACACACACACACACCTCTTTCCCAACGGAAGATACCCAGACTTTCTCGTCATCTCTACAGAAGCTGGCTTTCACATCAACCTATTTCGACTCTGAAAGCACACGACACTGTCACCACTACAAAATCCCTTTCCCCCCAAAAGCTGCCGCGAAATTCTTCTTCCTCCTCGCTTCTTTGTTTTCCTGAAAGCTTCTTTGTCCTTCCTTTACAAAGGACGCATCTGTTGTGTTGGCTGACAGAGTCCTCTTCCACTGTGACTTTTTTGTTTGCTTCTAGAAAACAACAGGACGGGTGGTGTTGGTGTCTTTGGGTTTTTTAGATGCTGGAGGATGTGGTGTTGTAGAGGATAATGTCGGGAACGGGCTAGTGGAAAGGTTTGGTAGTATGGTAGAATTGTTGTCGGGGGGGGGTTGTGTGTGTGTGTGTGTGTGTGTGTGTGTGTGTGTGTGTGTGTGTGTGTGTGGTGTGTGTATAGGTAGGTCTCTGACCTGTGTGTGGTGTGTGGTGTGTGTGTGTGTGGTGTGTGTGTGTGTGTGTGTGTGTGTGTGTGTGTGTGTGTGTGTGTGTGTATAGGTGGGTCCTGACCTGCCTATCTGTCTGTGTGTATGTTTGTGTCTTTTTGTCTTTCTCGTTTCTGTGTATGTATGTGTGTTGTCTGTCTGTCTATTTGTTTGTTTCTTTGTTTGTTTGATTTCTGCTTGACTATCTGCCTGTTTGTTTGTCGGTTTTTCGGTTTGTTTGTCGATCTCTCTCTCTCTCTCTCTCTCTCCTCATCTCTCTCTCCTCTTCTCTCTCTCTCTCTCTCCTCTCTCTCCTCTCTCTCTCTCTCTCTCTCTCTCTCCTCTCTCTCTCTCTCTCTCTCTGAGCATATCGCGTACAACGCAAAGCATGTGCAAACACAAATTCACACACACCACACACACACACACACACAGCAAACACACACGCCCACACACGCGAACTCACACACACACGCCCAACGGCGTGTGCACGCTCGTACGTACGCACGCACACAGACGCACTCATACACACCAACACGTGCGTACACTCACTCAATAGTAATGTTTGATGGTATATTATGTACATATTGACATATTGTTCTAACAGCGACCGGGTGTGTGTGTGGGGGGGGGGCTGGGGGAATCTATGTAGTATATCTGATAGCACTTGTTTTGTTGGAAATTATAGTATAGTCCCAGTGGAATATTTCCGATTCAGGGACTGTGGTCATAAGTGATCCTACTTGAGCCCCTCGGTCCACTCTAAAAATAGTACAGTTCTGAAGCATCTTCTGCCAAGCCTGCGCCAGCCGCACGAGCCTGATATCACCTTATAAGTAAAGGTCAAGGTGTCCCCCCATAACCTATGTGGTCGTAGGGGAGCGAGGCGTCAGAGACCTCACTTCTCTAGGGCCAGCATATTGAGGGCGGTGCCTATCTCCTCTCCCTCGCTGCTTTACCTTCCCTGACCCTTAAGAGGCAGGTACCCATTTACAGCTGGGTGAACTGGGGGACTGTACTGAAGCCAAGGCGCGCAAACGGTCACCCATCCATAGATTTGCTATTTTTAAACTCCCTATCTCCTCTCCTTCCTCACCTTCTTCTTCAGAACAAAAACGCCAACAGCTTAATCACTGCAATCATTTATTGTTGTTTTCAATGTCTCTCCTATATTGTTGTCATCATTCCTATTACTCCTTTTCTGCCTGTAGCAAAATAGGTTATTGCGGATAAATCATTTGTTTATGTGTATGCGCGTCTCTCACTGCTTATTGGTCATAATTCACTGCTACTATATAGTTGCTGCTGCCCATCCATTGAATCCATATTTTGCAATCTTGCCAAGTAATGTCATGTATTGCCATGTGTGCAATTTGTTTCAATGTGGCCTATATTCTGAGTTACCATAGTATTTTGTATTACCATGTATACTATGTTGCAGGTGTGTTTGCCAATGTATCATTTTGCTGTGTTGCCATGATTATCATGTGTCGCCACGCCATTGCATGTATTGCATGAGCATGTGTTGCCACGTATCACCATTATCTGCCATGTGTTGCCATGCTGTGCCGTATTACCAGTATACCAGGTCCATGTTTACCACGTAAACCACGTGGAGGTCTGTGTGCCACGTATTACCACGATTACCAATGTATGCCACGTCACTACGATCCCCAACCTCTAGAACACGTATCACGCTCCTGCATCCGCTGTAATTACGGGTAAACTGCCGGATGGAAACTGCCATGATGCTGTCCCTGCCCATTGCCTGTCGGATGTGTTGGAACGTTCTGTCGAGGTTTTCAAAGGAGGACGGGTCTCTGTGCCATGTGTGTGTCCGTCACTGCCTCGTTTAGTGTTACCAGGGTACAGGGCCTTAAGGTCCCTCAGATCCACCTCATTTTATGGACGGATAGCTCAGTGGTCGAGCATCGCCTTTCTCCCCAGCAATTAAGCAGCTCGAGCGTGGTTACCGGGATGGGGATGCGCCTTGAGTACGGTCCCGGTTGCCCAGCTGTAGGATGTGGGACGGTTTGGATCGGAGGTTAAAGGAGGGAGGTGGAGTTGGGCGGCCACGCCCTGCAATTTAGGCCTCCAGCAGATGGGGTAACCGAGGCCTAGTAAGGTTGGACGTCCCCTCTTTTTATAGGAACGAGATAGTCTGTGGTTCGGTGAGCACTCCTCCTCTCTCCTCATGCTCCACCTGTTATAGCACTGTCCTCTGGTTCCAGTCTGTCTCTGCTGTACTCGTCTTCTGTCTCTCTGTCCTCTGTCTCTCTCTCTCTCTCTCTCTCTCTCCTCTCTCTCTCTCTTTCTCTCTCTCTCTCATTGTCGTTTTTGTAGTAAGATTTTTACCTGTTTTGTTTATAGTCCCTAATCAGGGCAAGGGCTGGATGAAAAAAAGTATGCGCATGCTTATTCTGTTACCCTTGAAAAATAAAGATTCATTCATTCTATCCTCTGTTTTTCTGTCTCCCCCTGTTTGTCTGTCTGTCTACTCTCTCTATTTTTATCTCTCTATCTATCCATTTCTCTCTCTATCTGTCTATATCTCTATCTTTTATTTTATTTTATTTTTGGTTTATTTATTTTATTCTTTTATATCCAGGATTATGGAATAAGCACTTATGTGCTTTTTTCACATCTAGTCCCCGTGTGTATGCGGTTTTGTGAATTCTGTCATCTGTTCCCACCACACAATGGCCTACTCTTAAGAAAAGCGGAACAGGATTTAACGTGTGCGCAAGATGTTCTGCGTGCGTTCGCACACGGGGCCTCGGTTTATAGTCTCATCTCTCTCTCTCTCTCTCTCTCTCCTCTCTCATCTCTCTCTCTCTTCTCTCTCTTTCTGCCTCTGTCTCTCTCTCTCTCTCTCTCTCTCTCTCCTCTCTCTCTCTCTCTCTCTCTCTCGCTCTCTCTTTCTGGTTATTTTCTATCCGTTATGGAGCTCTACACTTCAGCCATCCAATTCTGTAACATCAAACTCAAGTCTGCACATAGCGCTATCCTTACAGCTTCCAGTCCTACAAACTTCATACAACCCGCGCTCCCAACTTGTAACAGCACTTTGCCCAGCCTGTGAAGGGAATGCCCTCATACATAGTTGTCCCTTCAGATTTCCTTCTAGAGATTTCTGGAGCGTTCTGGTTTGGAGTTCAAAGAGAAGGAGGATGGGGGGGGGGCATGTCAGAACTCAGCTCTGCTTTGATCAAGAGAGGGCCAACCAAACACAGCTGAGAAAACCATTACACTTAACCAGCCACCAAGAGTGCGGTGGTTAGTGCCTTGGTTTACGGGCTGGAGGGCAGGTCGCGGGTTTGAGTCTCGGAGTCATTTTGGGATTTTTCAGTGTCTGGCTGAGTCTTGCCCAGAGCGAGTTTGTTGTAGGTTCCATGGCAAGTCTAGCACCACACAGTCGAGCTTCATCCACTTTACGGTTGCGAGTTTGAGAGTGTTGCTCAAATTACCTGACCAACACTGCAGGTGTCTGTATCGCTCAGGCCCGGTTGTTGCAGGGATATTCCATGATAAGAAACCATGTCAAGTAGTGTCAAAGCAGGTGTAAAACATAGCAGCACCATAACATCATCTTCACGGTCAATGATTGTCATGCGATAACAGAACATTGTCTCTGGTTGGTCTGGATGCAGTGTGACCTCAGTTTCGGTTTTCTCATACACTTCTGTGCTGTGGTCAGTTTGTAACAACGCCTTTGGGGTTAAGATTCACTGGAGAAGGAAGTTTGGAGAGATGATGTGATAGTGGCCACCCAGAGTCTCACTCAGTCTGGCTCCGTAACCGAACCTCTGTAGGTTAAGCTCAGAAAAGACACTACCGAAGACCACCAAAGTTACCCAGCAGAAGTGCAGGACCCCTCTGGCTAGTGGCCCCACCGCGTCCTAACATTGATAAGCTCTCAGTGGACTTGTGACTTTGAGGATGTAGCATTACGAGTATGGGAATGGTTGGGGCAGAGAGGTGGTTGAAATGAGTACAGAGAGAATAGCAGGACGAACATCACAGAGGGTGAGAAGATGAGGCAGCGAACACAGCACTTAGTGTTTTCTCCTTTGACGGAATGTGAGTGCTGTGTATGTTCCCGTTTCTGTGCCTGTATGTGTCTATATCCATCTGTAAAAATAATGTCTATCTGTCTGTCTCTCTGTCTGTCTGCCTCTATCTCTCTCTCCTCTCTCTCTCTCTCACTCTTACTCTCTCTCTCTCTCTCTCTCTCTCTCTCTCTCTCTCTCTCTCTCTCTCTCCTCTCTCTTTTTCTCTCTTTCTCCTATTTTCTTTTCCATCTCACTCCACTAGGCATGGCGAAATAATTACCAAGATCTACATTTCAGCAAGAGTGGGTTTGTATCACACCACACCGCAGTCTATCATGATGTTGCTTTCACCGTTCTATGGGGTAACCCACCAAGATAGATATCTGCCATTTCCAATTTCCTTGAAGGTATTTCTGAAACTTTCTGGTTTGCAGTTCAATGGCAGGATGGCACGCCAATGTGCATTCTTTGATCAGAGATCGGTTAGCACAGCTGAAGAAGTGTGTTATTCCCTATTTTTTTAATGTAAACGTGTTGTCTGTCTGTTTGGTATGTCTGTCTCACTTTCTTACTCCCCTCTTTATTTTTGTCTGTCTTTATTGATCAAACAGGGTTAATACAGGTGAAAAAGTCGTGTATCCCTACCGGCATTAAATGGGCTATTCTTCCAAAATGTGGACCAGGGTTTTTTGGGGTTTTTTTAATATATGCACACGATCTTCTGAATTCGTTTGCACACGGAACCTCGGTATACGGTCTTATCTGAAGAACTTTCAGTGGAGTAGAGTCGGTAACAATGTTAACTACAGAGGGGATAAAACGCTTATTAACGTGTGTCTTGGTGGTGATGTGAATCCAGGCTGTCAGATCACATGTTCATTGATATCGCTCTAACCACTACGATATCCTGCCCACTCCCCCAAATCAAGATGTTAATGCTCTGGTTTTGAGTTCCAAATTTACGGAAGATGTGGCGCCTAATTTTAGCGTTGCTCTGATCAGGAGGAGGCTATTGATTGCAGCTGATGAAGACATCGCAGGATTATTGCCCCTTGCATCACAGGCTTCAGTGTCATAGAAGATGCGAATCGCACTCATTAAAGACATTCATTGTGTTCATGACATTGTGCGGGTTACAAAATGTGCTTGTCAGTTCAAATTCAGTGCATATTTAAGCAACATAAGATACTAGAAGCGGCAACATTTTTTCTGTATGGGTACACGAAAAAGTTATAACTACATACATTTCCTTTCATCTCTTTTGTTGTTGTTGTTGTTGTTGTTGTTGTTGTTGTTAATCTGCTTTAGAGTGTTTGGAATGCAAGGCAATATCACATGTCAAGAACAGAAGAAAATGAACTGATAATAGAAAGCAAACATTTATCGTTAGCACGACTATTTTTAGCTGGGAAAAAAACAGTTAGACAAAAAAACGGGGGGAAAAACCTCAATGAATAGAGTCACAAACAAGAAGCATTTACGTCAAAAGTAATGGCCGGTTGTGGCTTTCTCTCTGAATGAATGGATCTATGTCTCTGTTTTATAGTGTCTTTTTATCTATATTCTCTCTCTCTCTCTCTCTCTCTCTGTCTCTGTCTCTTGTCTCTGTCTCTCTCTGTCCCTGTCTCTGTCTGTCTGTCTGTCTCTCTCTCAACCTGGGTTTGCGTGTGTATGTTCGTCCCCAAATCTTCATGCCTTTCAACCTAGCTTCTGTTACATAGAGAGCTTTACCCGCCTGTCCTTCACAATCTACACTTGTAATGGCAGTGTAATGATGCACTAACGGTATCAGCTTACTTCAAACTCAGGCATGCCATTCGGTGCTTCCATCATCAAACTGGGGAAATTACCAAGATAAATATCAGAGGGAGGGGGGGGAGGGCACAGAGGAGGAGGGGAAGGAAAGGTTCCTTTTAAGGGCTTATGGAACGTTCTGGTTCGCAGTTCAAAGAATTGACGTCATTCCGACTTTCTTTTTTTGCTCTGGTTATAGAAAAAATGTTGCATATGTATATTTCCTTATGGCATCTGAGTGCATATTGATATTTTAAACAAAACCAAAAAAACATTTCTTCTTCTTCTTCGCAATTCTTCTTCTTCTATTTTTTCAAATTCTTCTTCTTAATTCTTCTTCTTCCTTGCGATTCTTTTTTCTTCGCAATTCTTCTTCTTCGCAATTGTTTTTCTTCTTCGCAATTCTTCTTCATTTTCTTTTGTTGCCACTGCTGCTGCTTTGTTTTGCAGCTGAGCCTAGTGTGTTTGTATTTATTGTACCTAATATAAAAACTGCTCTTTCCACTTTCTCAGCTGTATGTGCTGGCATTCTGGACTGGACTCTTCCTGCTGCTGTGCTGTCATTACCAAAGTGGACATCTCTTCTTCCCTGCTCCGTTTTATGGCTGTGTGGAAGGGAGGCCTCCTCCTATGACTGTGGCTGTACAGGAAAATCTGTCGTCATGGGTTTTACTTCTGTTGTGGCTAAAGGGAGGAGACTTTATACAGTTTAAATGTACATGTTCATGTTTAAGTGTCCAATTTCTGAAATAGTTTGGCTGCCTACTTTTGAAGGGATCAGAAAGGGTTGTAGCATCAAATTTAAATGTGCATATATTTGTTTTTTCCAGAAAGTATGGCTATGTAGTGGTTGGAGTGTTTTACCAAGGCAATAAAAGTAGGGTTTCCGAAAGCAGACCATAGTACTGATCCCATCATACTTGTTTCTTGCTATTTCCTTCATATTCTTGTGTCCATTTCTTGTTTATCTTTTTTTTTTATAACTATCTCTGTTTCTGATTGTTTCTTCACTCTCTCTCTCTCTCTCTCTCTCTCCTCTCTCTCTCTCTCTCTCTCTCTCTCTCTCTCCTCTCTCCTCTCTCTCTCTCTCTGTGTCTCTCTCTCTGTCCCTCTATTTGTCTATGTCGCCATGTCTCTGTGTGTCTGTGTGTCTGCTCTCTCTCTCTCTCTCTCTCTCTACTCTCTCTCTCTCTCTTCTCCTCTCTCTCTCTCTCTCTCTCCTCTCTCTCTCTCTCTCTCTCTCGCATTCTCATTGTATGGTAATTTTGGCGCTGTGTGTTATGAAAACCAACCTTCCCCCTTTAAACTGCATTTCATGATTTCTGCAAGGAGCTGGTCCTGTTGTGGCATCATTACTGTAGTGGACATCTCTTCTCCATCCCTGCATTTTATAGCAAAGCGCACAGGAGACCCCTTGCTGTGATGCAGTAAAAGAAAAGGTCATCATGGATTTTACTTTTGCACTGGTCAAAGAGTTTAAGACTCTATTGAGATGAACTGTACACACAGAATGTTGTGGCTCAGGAAAATGAATGGTTTGGCTTCTCAATAGCAGACTTTTGTAGCAGGGCAATAAAATGTGGATTCGATAAATGTGAATCAGAAAACTGTATTGAAATGTAGACATTTTTCTTCTGCTACTTCTTCTTCTTCATCTTCTTCTTTGTCTTCTTTGAGTTCTTCAAATTCTTCTTCTTACAATTTTCGTTCATCTTCTTCTCGTTGTTATTGTTCTTCTTTTTCTTTGCATTTCTTCTTTACAGTTCTTCTTCACAATTATTTTTCACAGTTCTTCAAGTTCTTCATTTTTGCAATTATTCTTCTTCTTCTTCTTCTTCTTCGCAATTCTTCTTCGCAATTCTTCTTCGCAATTCTTCTTCTTCTTCTTCGCAATTCTTCTTCACAGTTCTTCTTCTTATTATTATTCTTCTTCTTCTTCTGCGCAATTCTTCTTCACAGTTCTTCTTCTTCTTCTTCTTCTTCTTCTTCTTCTTCTTTGCAATTCTTTTTCACAGTTCTTCTTCTTCTTCTTCTTCTTCTTCTTCTTCTTCTTCTTCTTCTTCTTCTTCTACCATTGCTGCTGCTTTTACAGCTGAACGTTGTGTGTTTGTATTTATTGTACCTAATATAAAACCTGCTCTTTCCACTTTCTCAGCTGTATGTGCTGGCATTCTGGACTGGACACTTCCTGCTGCTGTGCTGTCATTACCAAAGTGGACATCTCTTCTTCCCTGCTCCGTTTTATGGCTGTGTGAAAGGGAGGCCTCCTCCTATGACTGTGGCTGTACAGGAAAATCTGTCTTCATAGATTTTACTTCTGTTGTGGTTAAAGGGAGGGAACTTTATAGAGTTTAAATGTACATGAAAAGGTTTTAGTGAGCACTTTCTGAAATAGTTTGGCTGCCTACTTTTGAAGGAATCAGGGGGGGGGGGATTAGAAGCAAAGTTAAGTGTACATATATTCTTTTACAGAAAGTATGGCTATGTAATGGCTGGAGTGTTTTACTACGGCAATAAAAGTAGGGTTTGCGAAAGCAGACCATAGTACTGATCCCATCGTAATTTGTCTCTTGCTATTTCATTCATGTCCTTGTCTCCATTTCTTGTTTACCTTGTTTTTGTCTATGACTATCTCTTTCTCATTGTTTCTTTTCTCCCTCTCTCTATCTCTCTCTCTCTCTCTCTCTCTCTTCTCTCTCTCTCTCTCCTCTCTCTCTCCTCCCTCTCCCTCCTCCCCCCCTCTCTCTCCTCTCTCTCTCTCTCTCATCTCTCTCTCTCTCTCTCTCTCTGCATTCTCATTGTAAGGTAATTTTGGCGCTGTGTGTTATGAAAGCCAACCTCCCCCCCTTTAAACTGCATTTCATGATTTCTGCAAGGAGCTGGTCCTGTTGTGGCATCACTACTATATTGGACATCTCTTCTCCATCCCTGCATTGTATAGCTAAGCGCACAGGAGACCCCTTGCTGTGATACAGTGAAAGATAAGGTCATCATGGGATTTTATTTCTGCACTGGTCAAAGAGTGTAAGACTTTATTGAGATAAACTGTACACATAGAATGTTGTGGCCTCAGGAAAATGAATGGTTTGGCTTCTCATTAGCAGACTTTTTGTAGCAGGGCAATAAAATGTGGAGTCGATAAATGTGAATCGAAAACTGTATTGAAAATGTAGACATTTTTTCTTCTGCTACTTCTTCTTCTTCATCTTCTTCTTTGTCTTCTTGAATTCTTCTTCAAATTCTTCTTCTTCTTCCTTGCAATTTTCATTCATCTTCTTCTCGTTGTTGTTGTTGTTCTTCTTTTTCTCTCATATCTTCTCTCAATTCTTCTTCACCATTCTTCATGTTTACAATATTCTTCTTCTTTGCAATTGTTCTTCACAGTTCTTCTCTTCTTCTTCTACCTCTTCTTCTTCTTCTTCCTTCTTCTTCTTCTTCTTCTTCTTCTTCTTCTTCTTCTTCTTCTTCTTCTTCTACTACCGTTGCCGATGCTTTTACAGCTGAACGTTGTGTGTTTGTATTTATAGTTCCTAATATAAAAACTGCTCTTTCCACTTTCTCAGCTGTATGTGCTGGCTTTCTGGACTGGACACTTCCTGCTGCTGTGCTGTCATTACCAAAGTGGACATCTCTTCTTCCCTGCTCTGTTTTATGACTGTGTGGAAGGGAGGCCTCCTCCTATGACTGTGGCTGTACAGGAAAATCTGTCTTCATAGATTTTACTCCCCCTGTGGTTATAGGAAGAGACTTTATACAGTTTAGAATATACATGTTCAGGTTTTAGTGTGCACTTTCTGAAATAGCTTGGCTGCCTACTTTTGGAAGGATCAGAGAGGGTTTTAGCATCAAATTTAAGCGTACATTTTTTTTTGTTACAGAAAGTATGGTTATGTAATGTCTGGATTGTTTTACCAAGGCAATAAACTTGGGGTTCGGGAAAGCAGATCATAGTACTGATCCCATCGTACTTGCCTCTTGTTATTTCTTTCATGTCCTTGTGTCCATTTCTTGTTTACCTTCTTTTTGACTATGACTATCTCTTTCTCATTGTTTCTGTTTGTTTCTTCACTCTCTCTCTCTCTCTCTCTCTCTCTCTCTCTCTCTCTCTCTCTCTCTCTCTCTCTCTCTGTGTCCCTCTATTTATTTATGTTTCCATGTCTCTGTTAATCTGGTGTCTGTGTCTGCTCTCTCTCTCTCTTTTTCTCTCTCTCTCTAACCCTCTCTCTCTTCTTCTCTCTCCCCCCTCTCCTCTCCCCTCTGTCCCTCTATTTATTTTTTTTTTTCCCATGTCTCTTTTAATCTGTGTGTCTGTGTCGCTCCTCTCTCTCTAACTCTCTCTCTCAAACCCCTCTCTCTCTCTAATCTCTCTCTCCCCTTTTCTCTCCTCTCTCTCCTCTCCTCTCTCTCTCTCTCTGTGTCCCTCTATTTTTCGTTTTTGCCATATCTTTGGTGTCTGCTCCTCTCTCTCTCTCCTCTCTCTCTCTCCCCTCCTCTCTCTCTTCCTCTCTCCCTCTCTCCCTCTCTCTCCCCCCTTTTTTTTTTTATTATTTTTCCCCATGTCCCGTTAATCTGGGTCTTTCGCTCTCTCTCTCTCTTTCCCTCCCCTCTAACCTCCTCTCTCTCTCTCTCTCTCTGTGCATTCTATTGATGGTAATTTCGGCACTGTGTGTTATCAAAGCAAACCTTTCTCTTTAAACGCATTTCATGATTTCTGAAAGGGAGCTGGCCTTTTGTGGCATCACTCTAAGGGACTCTCTTCCCCATCCCGCTTTTTTATAGCTAAAGCGACAGAACCCCTTGCTGTGAACATAAAAGAAAAGGTCATCATGGATTGTACCTATGCACGGGTCAAAGAATGAAAACTTTATTGAGATAACTGTACCATAGAAGTTTTGGCTCGGAAAAAAAGGGTTTGGCTTCTCAATAGCAGATTTTTTGTAGCAGGGGTGAAAAAATTTTGGAGTCGATAAATGTGAATTGGAAAACTTATTAAAATTAGACATTTTTCTTCTGCTATTTTTTTCTTCTTCTCTTCTTCTTTGTCTTCTTGAATTATTCTTCAAATTCTTCTTCTTCTTCTTTGCAATTTTCGTTCATCTTCTTCTCGTTGTTGTTGTTTTTCTTCTTTTTCTTGAAATTTCTTCTTCTCAATTCTTCTTCAAATTCTTTTCACAGTTCTTCAAATTCTTCTTTTTTACAATTCTTCTTTTTTGCAATTTTTTTTTCACAACTCTTTTTTCTTTCTTCTTCTTTTTCTTCTTTTTCTTCTTCTTTTTCTTTCTTCTTCTTCTTCTTTCTTCTTTTTTTCTTCTTCTTCTTCTTTTTTTCTTCTTTTTCTTCTTCTTTTTCTTCTTTTCTTCTCCCGTTGCGCTGCTTTTACCCCTAACGTTGTGTTTTGATTTTTTATACCTAATAAAAAACCTCTCTTTCCACTTTCTCATGTATGTGCTGTTTTCTGACGGGACACTTCCTCGCTGTGCTGTCATTACCAAAGGGGACATCTTTTCTCCCGCTCTGTTTTATACTTTTGGGGAAGGGACCCCTCCTAGACTGTGGCTGTACGGGAAAAACTGTCGTCATAGATTTACTTTCTGTTGGGTAAAGGGAGGAAATTTTTTAGAGTTTAAAATGTAATGAAAGGTTTTAGTGAGCACTTCGAAATAGTTTGGGCGCCACTGTTAAAGGGAATCAGGGGGTTTTAGTATAAATTTAAAGTGTACAATATTTTTTTTACAGAAAGAAAGGGCTATTTAATGGCGGATTTTACCAAGGAAAAAAACAATGGGGTTTTTGCGAAAGCAGCCCATGTACTGATCCCATCGTACTTCTTATTGTTATTTCCTCAATGTTCTTGGTTTTTTTCGTGTTTACCTTCTTCTTGCTATAAACTATCTATTTTTATTTTTTTTTTTTTCCCCCCCTTTTCCTCTCTCTCTTTCTCTCTCTCTCTCTCTCTCTCTCTCTCTCTCTCTCTTTTCTTCTCTCCCTCCCCCTCTCTCTCCCCTCTCTCCTCCTCTCTCTTTTTTTTTCCTCTCCTACCTCATTTATTTATTTATCCATGTTCGTTAATCGTGTTTGCTTCCCCTCTCTCTCTCCCCCTCCCCTTCCTCCCCCTCTCTCTCCTCTCTCTCTCTCTTCTCTGCATTCTCATTGAGGAAATTTTTGGGCACGTGGTTTTATCAAACCCAAAACCCCCCCCCCCTTTAAACGCTTTTCAGATTTCTGCAAGGAGCTGGCCTGTTGGGCATCACTACTATAGGGACATCTCTTCTCCATCCCTCTTTTTTATACAAAAGCGCACGGGAGCCCCCTTGCGTGATACAGTAAAAAAAAGGCATCATGGATTGTACCTATGCCCGGGTCAAAGAATGTAAACTTTATTGGATGAACGACACACAGAATGTTTGGCTCAGGAAAATGAAGGGTTTGGCTTCTCAATAGCAATTTTTTGTAGCAGGGTGATAAAATTGGAGTCGATAAATGTAAATTGGAAAACGTTTTGAAATGAGACTTTTTTCTTCTGCACTTTTTTCTTCATCTCTTCTTTGCCTTCTTTGAATTTTTCTTAAAATTCTTCTTCTTTTTCTTTGCAATTTTCGTTCGTCTTTGTCGTGTTGTTGTTTTTCTCTTTTTCTTTGTAATTCTTTTTCGCGTTCTTCTTCACAATTTTTTTCACAGTTCTTCAAATTCTTCTTTTTTTACAATTCTTCTTCTTTGCAATTGTTTTTCACAACTCTTTTTTCTTTTTCTTCTTCTTTTTCTTCTTCTTCTCTTCTTTTTCCTTCCTTCTTCTTCTTTTTTTTCCCTTCTTCTTCTTCTTCTTCTTCTTCTTTTTCTTTGCAATTTTTTTCACGTTCTTCTTCTTCCTTTTTCTTTTTCTTCTTCTTCTTTTCTTCTTTTTCCTTCTTCTTCTTCTTTTTTTTCTTCTTCTTCTTTGAAATTTTTTTTTTCCACAGTTCTTCTTCTTTTTCTTTTCTTCTTCTTCTTTTTCTTCCTTTTTTCTTCTTTTTTCTTTTTCCCACCTTGCTGCTGCTTTTTACACCTAACTTTGTGTGTTTGTATTTTTTTGTACCAAAATATAAAACCCGCTTTTCCCACTTTCTCGCTGTATGTCGGGGTTTTCTGGACTGGACACTTGCTGCTGGTCTGTCATTACCAAAGGGGACATCTCTTCTTCCCTGCTCTGTTTTATGATGTGGGGAAGGGGGGGCCTCCCCATGACTGTGGCTGTACGGGAAAAACTGTCGTCATAGTTTTTTACTTCTTTGTGGCTAAAGGGGGGAAACTTTATAGAGTTTAAATGTACATGAAAAGGGTTTTAGTGGGCATTTCTGAAATAGCTTGGGCTGCCTACTTTAAAGGGAATCGGGGGGGGGGGGGATTAGAGCAAATTTAAGTGTACATAATTTTTTTACAAAAATATGGCAAAGAATGGCTGGAGTGTTTTACACGGCAATGAAATGGGGTTTTGCGAAAGCAGACCATGGTACGATCCATGGTAATTTGTCTCTTCTATTTCATTCATGTCCTTGTCTCCATTTCTTTGTTTCCCTTTCTTTGTCTAACTATCTCTGTTTCTGTTTGTTTCTTTTCCTCTCTTCTCTCTCCCCTCTCCTCTCCTCTCTCTCTCTCCTCTCTCTCTCTCTCTCCTTCTCTCCTCTCTCTCTCTCCTCTCTCTCTCTCCTCTCTCTCTCTCACTCCCCTCTCTCTCTCTCTCTCTCTCTCTCCTCTCTCTCTTCCTCTCGCTCTTTTCTCTCTCCTCTCTCCTCTCTCCTCTCCTCATCTCTCCCCTCCTCTCTCTCTCTCTCTCTGTGCATTCTCATTGTATGGTAATTTTGGCGCTGTGTGTTATCAAAGCCAACCTCCCCCACCTTTAAACTGCATTTCATGATTTCTGCAAGGAGCTGGTCCTGTTGTGGCATCATTACTATAGTGGACATCTCTTCTCCATCCCTGCATTTTATAGCTAAGCGCACAATAGACTCCTTGCTGTGATACAGTAAAAGATAAGGTCATCATGGATTTTACTACTGCACTGGTCAAAGAGTGTAAGACTTTATTGAGATGAGCTATACACACAGAATGTTGTGGCTCAGGAAAATAAACGGTTTGGCTTCTCAATAGCAGACGTTTTGTAGCAGGGCAATAAAATGTGGAGTCGACAAACGTGAATCGGAAAACTGTATTGAAATGTAGACATTTTTCTTCTGCTACTTCTTCTTCATCTTCTCCTTTGACTTCTTTGAATTCTTCTTCAAATTCTTCTTCTTGCAATTTTCGTTCGTCTTCTCGTCGTTGTTGTTGTTCTTCTTCTTTTTCTTTGCATTTCTTCTTCACAGTTCTTCTTCACAATTCTTTTTCACAGTTCTTCAAATTCTTCATTTTTACAATTCTTCTTCTTTGCAATTGTTTTTCACAACTCTTTTTCTTCTTCTTCTTCTTTTTCTTCTTCTCTTCTTCTTCTTCTTCTTCTTCTTCTTCTTCTTCTTCTTCTTCTTCTTCTTCTTCTTCTTCTTCTTCTTCTTCTCTTCTTCTACCGTTGCTGCTGCTTTTACACCTGAACGTTGTGTGTTTGTATTTATTGTACCTAATATAAAACCTGCTCTTTCCACTTTCTCAGCTGTATGTGCTGGCTTTCTGGACTGGACACTTGCTGCTGCTGTGCTGTCATTACCAAAGTGGACATCTCTTCTTCCCTGCTCTGTTTTATGACTGTGTGGAAGGGAGGCCTCCTCCTATGACTGTGGCTGTACAGGAAAAACTGTCGTCATAGATTTTACTTCTGTTGTGGCTAAAGGGAGGGAAACTTTATAGAGTTTAAATGTACATGAAAAGGTTTTAGTGAGCACTTTCTGAAATAGCTTGGCTGCCTACTTTTGAAGGAATCAGGGGGGAAGGGGGGGGATTAGTAGCAAAGTTAAGTGTACATATATTTTTTTACAGAAAGTATGGCTATGTAATGGCTGGAGTGTTTTACTACGGCAATGAAAGTAGGGTTTGCGAAAGCAGACCATGGTACTGATCCCATGGTAATTTGTCTCTTGCTATTTCATTCATGTCCTTGTCTCCATTTCTTGTTTACCTTCTTTTTGTCTATGACTATCTCTGTTTCTGATTTTTTTCTTTTTCCTCTCCCTCTCTCTTTTCTTCTCTCTCCCCCTCTCACCCTCCCCCTCTTTTCCCCTCTTTTCCTCTCCCCCTTCCCCTCTCGTTTCCTCTCCCTTCATCTCCTCCTCTCTCTCTTTTTTTTCCCCTCCTTTTCCAAACTCCTCTCTCTCTCCTCCCTTTCTCTCCTCTCTCTCTCTCTCCCCTCTCCCCTCTCTCACTCCGTCTCCTCTCCCCCTCTCCTTCTCTCCTCTCTCACCCTTGTGCATTCTAAATTGTATGGTAATTTTGGCGCTGTGTGTTATAAAACCCAAACCCCCCCCCCTTTTAAAAACTGCTTTTCATGTTTTCTGCAAGGAGCGGGCCCCCCCCCCTGTTGTGGAAATAAATTACAAATAGTGGACATCTCTTCCCCCACCCCCTTCCCCTTTTAAATGGGCTAAGCGCACAATAGACCCCTTTGGGCTGTGATACAGTAAAAGATAAGGCCCATCAGGGTTTTTACAAAGGCACTGGTCAAAGTGTAAGACTTTATTGAATGAGCTAAACACAAAAAATTTTGGGGCCCAAAGGAAAATAAAGGGTTTTGGCTTCTCAATAGCAACTTTTTTGTAGCGGGGAAATTTAAAATGGGAGTCGACAAATGTAAATGGGAAAACTGTTTTTGAAATTTTAGACTTTTTTTCTCTGCACTTCTTCTTAAATTTTCTCCTTTGATTTCCTTTAATTCTTCTTCAAATTCTTTTTCCCTTAAATTTTTCGTTCGTTTTTCCGTCGTTGTTTTTGTTCTTCTTTTTTTTTTTGGGGCTTTTTTTTCTTCAAAATTTCCTTCTTCACAATTTTTTTCACAGTTTTTAAATTCTTCATTTTGCAATTCTTTTTTCTTCGAAATTTCTTTTTCAAAAGTTCTTCTCTTCTTCTTTTTTTCTTCTTCTTCTTCTCCTTCTTTTTTCCCCCCCCCTTCTTCTTCTTTCTTCTTCTTCTTCTTCCTTCTTTTTCTTCTTTCTTCTTTCTTTTTTTTTTCTTTCTTTTCTTCTTTTTCTTTTTTTTTTCCCTTCTTCTTCTTCTTTTTCTTCTTCCTTTTTCTTCTTTTTCTTTTCTTCTTCCCTTCTTTTCTTTTCTCCTTTTTCTTCCTTCTTTTTTTTCTTTTTTTCTTTCCTTCTTCTTCTACCTTTTGCGCTCTGCTTTTACGCTGAACGTTGTGTTTTGTTTTTTATTGTCCCCTAATAAAATAAGCTTCCCTTTTTCCACTTTTCTCATTTATGTCCCGGTTTTCTGGACGGGACACTTGCTGCTCTGTGCTGTTTTAAACCAAAGTGGACATCTTTTTCTTCCCTGCCTGGGGTTTTAAGGAAGAAATTTTTTAATACGGGTTTTAAAATTTTTATATTTCTTTTTTTTAAGGTGCCTTTCTTAAATAGCTTTGCTGCCAAACTTCTGTAAGGAATCGGGGGGCTCCCTTTACAAACAAAAAGCAACATAAAATTTTCATATTTTTTCGCGGGAAACTAGGCTGTGCCATGAAGGGATTTTTTTTAAAAGCAAACCGGGGGTCAAAAAACGGAGATCCGGGAAAAAACAAGGGGATTGACAACATCATTGTACTTTTTTCCCTTGTTTTTTTGCTTTTTTTATACCTACTCCTCAGCCCTCCTTTTTGGTCCCCTTTCTCTCTCTCTCTCTCTCCTTTCCCTCTCTCTCCTCTCCCCCATCCTCTCCTCTCCCCTCTTTTCCCCTCTCCCCCCTCTCTCTCCTCTCTTTCTCTCTCCCCTCTCTTTTTCCCCAAATCTCTGCTCCTTCCTCTCTTTCTTTTTTTTTCTCTTTCCTTTTCTCAAATCCTCGCTGTCTTCACTGTCTCTTTTTGTCTCTTTTCTCTCCCCTTTCTCTCTCTTTTAAATCATTTTCCCCCCCTTTCCCTCTTTTCCTCTCTCTCTCTCTCTTTTTGTCTTTGGGTTTGTGTTTGTGTCTGTCCTGCCTGCCTCTCTGGTCTGTCTCTGTCTCTTTCTCTTCCCTTTTCTCTGTCTCTCCCCTCTCTTTCTCCCTCTCCTTCGGATGATACTATAAACCGAGCCCCCCGGGGTGCAAAACCGCATAAAAAAACATTTTGTGCCAACTTTAAACCCTTTTTTGGGAAGAGTGGGCCATTTTTTGCCGGGGGAAAACAGATGACAAAATTTACACAACCGCATACAGCGGGGACGGGAAATTTTAAAAAAGCACGGCGTGTTTATTCCATTACCCTCGATATAAAAATAAATAAACAAATAAAAAAAACCCCCCTTCCCTTTTTCTTTTTTCTCTTTGGGGCTGCAAAGTAAAAACCCGGCTGAAGGGGGATTTACGTTGGGGCAGTAACCGGGGGAGGGGGGAGGGGGGCTTTGCAGAGGTAAATCACACACGGGTCCCATTTCCCAAATTCTTTATAAACGGGTCTGGATCCCTTCGTATTTAACTACTTCAAAAAGGCAACGAAAAACCCCGGGGAAAAAAACGTTTAAAAATTTAATTTATTAAACACTCTGCATTCTTCTTCTCCCCGCTCAATCTTTCTTTTGTGTGTCACACTGCGTCTGTCTGAAATCCCCATTTATCTTGTCCGCTAGAGTGTGTGTTTTTTGTTGTTGGCCTTTCCCCCAGTTTTAAAAACCCGGGGGGTCACCCAAACGCCTCTTACTCACATCATCATCCCTCCGGGAACCCTCGGTGAGATGGAAGTACGCCGGGAAAAAAGTTTGCGTGTATGACTTTTTTTCAAGTCCCCCCTCGCCAGCTTTGCAGCCTTTTTTTCCCGCCTTCCGGGGATTTTTTTCCCCTTAATGGAGAGGGAGGTTGTTTTTGTTAAGAGTTTGTCATGGTTTGAACAATCTCAACAATCTTTGTGTGTCGTTGTGTGTGTGGTGTGTTGTTGTGTGTGTGTTGTGTGTGTGTTTTTTGTGGGGTTTTGTGTGTGTGGGGTGTGTGTGTGTTTTGGTGTGTTTGTTTTGTGTGTGTGGGTGTTTTGTGTGTGTGTGTTTTGGGGTGTGCGTGTGTGTGTAAAAACCTTTTAAATTTTTGCAAAAAGTTTTTAATGGTAACTGCGGGTTTGCGGGGGAAGAGGGGGGATGAACGAAGGTTTTGATTTGATTTTTTGAAGATAGGGTGCTATAAAAAGTTCCACGTATTGTTTTTTATTTTTAATTGTTGTTGTTTTTTTTTCTTCTTATTATTATTGTTTTTTGTTGTTGTTTGTTCTTTCTTCTCTTCTTCTTCTTTTCTTATCATTGTTTTTTGTTTTCATTGTTATTAAAATAGTATAGAGTATTGTTCTTGTTATTATATTA
>CM054143.1:4677695-4692695 GCA_028751875.1 Rapana venosa | reverse complement strand
GTTCTATAGCCATTTCTCACGCACTGATAATGCACATACCCCCCCCCACACACACACACGCACACACACACACATGCACACACACACACACAGACACACACAACATACAAACACACACACACACACACACACACACACACACACACACACACACACACACACGATAACAGTAATGAGCTGAGAAGAAAACGTTTAGCAAAAAATATGGAATGGAGATTGTAAATAAAAAAAGACGAATTAAAGAGTTGAGAGAGATAGGCAGACGGACAGACAGACAGACATATAGAGAGACGGGCAGGCAGACAGACAGACAGAAGGGAAGAGAGAGACTGAGATAAGGAGAGAGGGAAGAACGAGACAGACAGACAGACAGACAGACAGACAGATAGGGCCAGATATACAAAAAGAAAGACAGAGACAGACAGAGTTAGAGAGACAGAGAGACAGAGACAAAGCCAGACGTACAGACATAAAGGAAGAGAGAGACAGAGAGAAGGAGAGACAGACAGACAGACAGACAGACAAACAGAGACAGATACACAAAAAGAAAGACAGAAACAGAGTGAGAGAGACAGAGAGACAGAGACAAAGACAGACATAAGACAAATAGACAGAAACAGAAAGAAACAGACAAATACTTTTTTCTATCAAGTGGTCGGCATTTTTTGTTCATCTTCGCTTTTGATGCTTCACACACACTTGAACCTCTATGTATAACTTCTCGCTTGACCTTTCTTTTCCCCTTTGTTTCAATCTTTGTACTTAGGGAAGAGTTCTGTTCCGTGTGTGTGTGTGTGTGTGTGTGTGTGTGTGTGTGTGTGTGCGTGCGTGCGCGTGTGTGTGTGGGGTGTGCGTGCATGCGTGTGTGTGTGTGTGTTTGTGTTTTGTGTGTGTGTGTGTGTAAGTGGGTGTTTTGTGTGTGTAAGTTTGTGTGTGTGTGTGTGTGTATGTGTGTGTGTGTGTCACAGAGAAATGGGATTCAAATTCGAAAGGGTTTATTTCATTATTGGCGTTAGCCCCTACTAAAGAGGGTATAAGTTATTTGTTTTTAACCCAAATGGATTCCAGTTGTCCCACATCTGAATGTAAAAACGTGTAATATTGTTAATATGTAGATCAGCGTGAAGGACAGGACATGTTTTACATTAAGCGAAGTAGTTTAACTGTAAATAGCACAGCTGCCAAGGAATACATTCTGACGTGCAGAGTGACAGCTAGCCAGTTTGCATACATATGCTTACGATTATAATGACCAATATTAGCGTGGGAAACAATGAATCTGTGCCTCCACAACTGACCTTAGCTACCTCTCCCTCCCCTCCCCCCCTAAGGTACTCCCCCTGTACTCCCCTCCATAGCTACCCCTCCCCTGGTACTCCCCCTGTACTCCCCCATAGCTACCCCTCCCCTGGTACTCCCCTCCATAGCTACCCCTCACCTCCCCCATCTAGTTCCCTCTCCTCCCCACTAAGTTACCCCTCCTTCCCTATCTCCCTCCTTTTCTTAGCTTCCCCTTTCCCAAAATGAAATGGAAAAAGTAAAAGCACAAACGTGGGAAGATAGGCAACACATCTCCTCCAAACTTCAGAGGATTAGAAGTTAGGGGTGATCCTCGTAAAGATCACAATTTCCTATAGCTCACAGCTAAGTTGCTGCATTTATTGTTTTACAACGTTTTATTGATACTAACAGTTCCAAACTTTAAAGGTGTCTTTTCCTATATTATTTCGGAAATAGTAAAACTGCTTATCCTAAATCCTCAGTTTCACCCTGTCCTCATTTCAGACAGGTAAACAGTAGAGTCTACAATTCTATATAAAAATTGCTGCTTTATTTCCATCAGATACAAACTTTTATCTGGACTTCTGAGCAATGTCAAACAATGAAAAGGAATGTAACTGTTTGTGATAGCCTATGAATGGGAGGTAATATTGCCATCAGATACTTCGCACATATAATGTGTTCAAAACGCTAAATACAGTTGAGCAACGTTTATATGCAGCATAACTTAACACACGTAAAGTAACTTACACCGTGAAGAGAGTTTAGGATGGTTAGAAGGTCTTCATCTTAAATTGACGTGGAAGTTATTACAGTTATTGAAACTAAGTGAGGTGACAGTCAAAATATGACATTCATGGTCAGGAGGGCTTTAAACAACACGAAATGAAATAATGATATTAATGATAATAATAATAATAATAATAATAATAATAATAATAATAATAATAATAATAATATGTAAATTATATGGCGCTTTATATTGTAAGAACATATCAAAGCGCTTGTGCTCAACCTATTCTTATGCATACACCCAAATCATAAATAGTTCTACAAATTGAAATTCTCTCTCTTCTCTCTCTCTCTCTCTCTCTCTCTCTCTCTCTCTCTCTCTCTCTCTTTTCACACACACACACACACCACACACACACACACACACCACACACACACACACACACACATGAAGGTTATACACTTTGGCGGGTGATGGGAATTTTGGCTGTTGAAGGCAGGGACACATAATTATGAGATGAAACAGAATGGGAAATCTTAGATTTCAAATAAGCATGTCTGGATGATGGATTTAAAAGTGTCACTAGTAGGCATTCAGTGAAGAGAGAGAAGAATGTCATTCCAGATCAAGATACACACATGCACGCACGCACGAACGAACACACACACACACTCACACACACACACACTCAACACACACACACACACTCAACACACACACACACACACCACACACACACACACCACACTTTTAACACATACATGCAAACGCACGGCCATTCACACACGAACTTATTAGAGTGCAGAAGTACATGATATGATATTTAGACACGTTATGTTTATAATTATGCAGATACAGAGAGAGAGAGAGAGAGAGAGAGAGAGAGAGAGAGGAGAGAGAGAGAAGAGAGATGAGAGAGAGGGGAGAGAGAGGGGAGAGGAGAGAGGAGAGAGAGAGAGAGACATATACACGTATTGAGATATATCCCAGCAACTACTGTTGTTTGTTACATGAGCGAAAATGCGACAAATCAGGCCCGGCGCATCCGACTTTGGCAATGGAGAGATTTGTTATTGTATAAGTCTTTCTGGAAAAGGCAGGAGAATGGACCAAGAACGCAGAAAATAAGACAAGAATAAGGTGACAAGAAGAAAAGGAACAAGGCAGAAACAAAGAGAGGGATAGAAAAGAGGGAATTCCCTGCACAGAATTTCCAGAAGGTGGAGATGCCATTTATACTGATACCACCCCCCCTCCCCGCATCCCCATGGAGTAAATCCCAAGGTTTTAAGCCCCGCCGATCACAGAAGTCGAATTAGACATATCACCATATATTAAATGTCATGTTAAATCCGTCCCCTAAGTCTGAATATTCCTACAACCTTAACAGTAGTTGCTGTCTGAGCGTTCGATGACGAAGAAGAAGAAAACCTTGCGATTTGATTGAAAAAAGAGGATTTTGAGCAGCGAACTGGTGCCATATGATCTAGACAATAAAATGAAAGGTGGAGGGCTGCTTAGATTTAAACAATCCATATATTTTTATTATTGAACGGGCAAAAATAATATATATATATATATATATATATCTTTTTATGAATTTTTTTGAGACACTGAAAATGAACGTCTTCAAGAAAAAGACACAGTCAAAGAGGATGATGATATTAGTTAACACGGTTAGCATGTCAGTCTTCATCAGGAACATATTTTATGTTTTTATCTTTATTTTTGGGATTTGTTTATTTGGTGTTTTTTTCAGGTTTCATCTCATTTCTACGTGTCATTAATGGGGGTCTCCTACAACGCAGTTACCATCTTTGTTTGACCCTTATGGTTGGCTGGGGCGTTGATACCAGGAACGACAGAAGAGCTGGTTTTAACCTTGTTTTAATCGTGGCTTTTTTATCTGCTAAAGCTCCCAGGTTCACCAATGGAGATATTTTATGTAAGCTTACATAAAATATCTCCATTGGTGAACCTGGGAGCTATATCTTTGACTGTGTCTTTATCTTGAAGAGGTTCATTTTCAGTGTCTCAAAAAAGTTCATTGTGTCCAGAGTATTTTGTTTATGCTGTCACTTTTGCGACATTTTACGAAACAAATCCCCTCCACCCCTATAATAAGAATAAATGTTAACAAGCAAACATGAAATGAAATTATCAGGCCACCACAAAGGCAGTATGACCAAATTGTTCGTTTCATTATATTTTCATTTATTTAGTTTGCACCTGCATGTGTAACTTGTTTTGCTTCAAGAGTGACAGTTTCTACTGTACTGTACTCTACTTTGCAAGTAACCACTGTCTTCAAGCTGTGAATTATTTTACTGCATATAAACCTTGTTTACTTGTGTTTAGATTGACAAACACGACGTGTGTGCTATTTCAAGTCAGTATTACTTCTCCTTCACAGGAATCTTAAACAATTACATCCCTTTTTTTTGTCTGAAGTTGTTTCATAGTCCAGATCAAAGCTCCCATCTGATGGAAATGAAGCAACATTTTTTTATGACATTGTACAAATTGCTGTTTACCTGTCTGAAACAAGTGATGGGTGAAGTTAAATTATTGTAAACATGACTTTTTTTTTAATTTGTAAAATTATATAAAAAGACACCTTCAAAGTTTAGAGTTGTTACTTTGATAATACATCTTAAAAATTAGGATGCCACAACTTAAATTGTGAGTTAGGCTTTTGTGATTTCCACAGGGATCACCCCTAACTTCTAATCCTCCGAAGTTTGGAGGGGATGTGTTGTCTATCTTCCTATGTTTGTGTCGGTTTTTTTTTCAATTTTTTTAAGGGAGTGGTAGCTGGGTGAGAGAAGAAGAGAAGGGGGTTTCTGGAAGGAGGGGTATTTTGGGGGGATACAATAGGGCAGCTTAGGGGGAGTAATAGAAGGGAATAGGGGCAGCTTAGGGGGAGAATAGGGTAGCAGCTTGGAGGGGGAGAATAGAAGGGAATAGGGGCAGCTTAGGGGGAGAATAGAAGGGAATAGGGGCAGCTTAGGGGGGAATAGAAGGGAATAGGGGCAGCTTAGGGGGAGAATAGAAGGGAATAGGGGCAGCTTAGGGGGAGAATAGAAGGGAATAGGGGCAGCTTAGGGGGAGAATAGAGGGAATAGGGGCAGCTTAGGGGGAGAATAGAGGGAATAGGGGCAGCTTAGGGGAGAATAGAAGGGAAAGGGCAGTTAGGGGAGAATAGACGGGAATAGGGGCAGCTTGGAGGGGGAGAATAGAAGGGAATAGGGGCAGCTTAGGGGGAGAATAGGGGCCGCTTGGAGGGGGGAAAATAGAAGGGGCTGTTTGGGGAGGGAGTATAGAAGAGGGGGGGGGGGACTAGAAGGTTAGACAGGGGTGGGAGGGTAACTGGGAGAATAGAAGGGTGGTGGTTAGAGGGGTAGGGGGGGGGGGGGGGGGGGGGGGGGGGAGAGGAGTGAGGAAGGTGCATCGGCCACTAACATTTACAGGACTAATTCATCTCTTACAGGAAAAATCCGTTCTCATTAGCTTTGTGCCTGTATGTGTAGTTGTTTCCTTATAATACTGACATTTCCTACAACTTTCTTCAAGCCGTGAATGTTCGTATGCTAAGAGTTTCAAACAGCTATGTGTGCATGATAAAGTCTTATTATTTTCTTTTAATCTTTTAGGTTTTTAAGTTGGAGGACAGGATAGAAATAGGGGATGGAGGGGAGGTAGGTGTAATTTAGGATGGAAGAAGAAGCAGAATAGAGAGAGAAGGTAAGCTTTTTTTTTAATGTATTCTTTTATATCGAGGCTAATGGAATAAGTACTCATGTGGTATTTTATGTTCATTCCCCGTGCGTATGCGGTTTAGTTAATTTTGTCATCTGTTCCCACCAGCACACAATGGCTTACTCTTTCAAAAAGTGGAACAGGATTTAACGTGTGCGCAAGATGTTCTGCGTGCGTTCGTGCATGGGACCTCGGTTTATTGTCTCATCTGAAGAACTTTGGGGAGAGTGGAGTCTGCACTGATGTTAATTCTAGGAGGGAAATCCCCTTGAACAGGATGCAAACCCGGGTCATCAGATTGTGAGTGCATTGTTCTAATCATTAGGTCAGGGGAGGAGGGATAGGTCAGGGAGGAGGAGGGGTAGGTTTTGGGGATGGAGGAGGTGAACAGATATGGGGAGGAGAGGGGTAGGTTAGAGAGAAGGAAGGATAGGTTGGTGGAGGGAGGTAGGTTAGGGGGAGAAAGGGTAGGTATTGGGGTAGTTTAGGTGGAAGGAAGAGGGGATAGAGTTGGGAGGGAAGGGCAGGGGTAGTTTAGGGAAAGGTTTACATTTGTCATGGTCTATGATAAGTAGGCGTATATTTTTAAGTATCAAATTAAGTGATAACCGATGGTCAATATAGTGTTTCCCATGCCAGTATTGTAGAGGAGGATCCAAGTATGTGTATGCCAAAAGGCACACTGTCACTCTCATTCGCAGGTTTTGACCAGTATCCTTGCATTAACTGCTGGACTGAAAAGGAAAGACAAGGAAAACAAAGTGACGCTATTTTGAATATGTTAATTCTAATCTGTTCACCGCTAGATGCTATTCAGCAATTGCAGGCTAACAGAGTGAGGAAGAAGAGGGGAGGAAAAGAGAGAGAGAGAGAGAGAGAGAGAGAGAGGAGAGAGAGAGAGGAGAGAGAGAGAGAGAGAGAGAGAAGAAAGAGAGAGGGGAGAGAGAGAGAGAGAGAGAGAGTTAAACAGAAATGAGAGAGATGAGAGTGTTAACAAAATATCATTGGTTACAAATGTCATTGTCATTGTTATAACTGTCATCATCATGTTTACAAAAGTCATTATCATAAATAAATTAAACAGAAATTACATTTTTCACCCTCCTCCCAGAAAAAAAGAAGAAGATCGAACTTTTTTTTTTTACAAAAGGGAGTACAGAGAGAAATAGATAAATAAAAGAACCACACCTCTGACACAAAACAGACCCCCCACCAAAACAACCCCACTACCAACAGCAAAAACCTCTCACATAGAACACTGGCTCCATTAGATTGATGGAGAGCATTGAGAGAGAGACAGACAGACCGAGAGAGGGAGGCAGAGAGAAGGAGGCAGAGAGAGGGATTAAAAAAAAATTCTTTTATATCGAGGATAATGGAATAAGCACTTATGTGCTTTTTTACATCCAGTCCCCGTGTGTATGCAGTTTTGTAAATTTTGTCATCTGTTCCCACCGGCACACAATAGCCTACTCTTACGAAAAGCGGAACAGGATTTAACGTGTGCGCAAGATGTTCTGCGTGCGTTCGCACACGGGACATCGGTTTATAGTCTCATCCGAAGGACTTTTGGGGAGAGTGGAGTCGGCACTGATGTCAACTCCAGGGAAAAATATCCCCTTGAACGGGAATCGAACCTGGGTCGTCAGACTGCGTTCTGTCAGTGAGGCAGAGAGAGGGACACAGAGACACAGAGACAGACAGACAGAGAGACAGAGAACAGAGAGAGGACAGACAGAGAGACAGAGAGACAGAAGGACAAGACACAGAGACAGACACAGGAGAACAGAGAGACAGTAGAGAACAGAGACAGAGAGACAGAAGCAAGACAGACAGACAGACAGACAGACAGAAGACAGCAGCAGGAAGAGACAGAACAAAGAACAGAGAGAGACAGAGCAGAACAGAGAAAGAGAGGCAGAACAGAGACAGACAGAGACAGACAGAAGGAAACAGAGACAAAGAGCAAGACAAAAGACAGAGACAGAGGGACAGAGAGAGAGACAGAGACAGAGAGAGACAACAGAAGCAGAGAGACAGACAGAGAGACAGACGGAGAGAGGCAGAGAGACACAGAGAGACACAGAGAGGAGGGGTGGGGGTGGGGCTAGGGGTGGGAATGACAGCTCAGCTACAGGGATCCAGGCAAAGAGTGCTTCATGGAAATGGAAGAGGGGCAGAACGAGCTTGCAAGACTCTCTGGCACCAGTGAAGATCGATAGTCAGATCTTTGTCTCCTCTGCTTGAAGATGATGGCACCCTTGCATTAAAGGATCATCATTCTGCCTGAGAGATTATTGTGTGTTGTTGTTGTGTTGTTGTTGTTGTTGTTGTTGGTTGTTGTTGTTTTGTTGCTTCGATTTTTACCTCTTTTCGTTCAAAAGTGATATTAGAGGATATATTATTGTGTGGAAGCAGCAGTCAGTTATAGAAAAAAAAAAGGTTCTTGATAACTCGGTTTTTTTTTGTTGGGGGTGTTGTTTTTTTTGCAAATGTAACGTTTTTTTTTATTATTCGTTTATAACGAGGTTGATGGAGTAAGCACTTAATATGTGCTGTTTTACATCCAGTCTCCGTGTGTATGCGGTTTTGGAAATTCTGTCATCTGTTCCCACCGGCACACAATGACCTACTCTTACCAAAAACGGAACAGGATTTAACGTGTGCGCAAGATGTTCAACGTGCGTTCGCACACGGGGCCTCGGTTTATAGTCTTATCCGAATGACTTTTGGGGAGAGTGGAGTCTACACTGATGTTAACTCCAGGGGAAAATATCCCCTTGAACGAGAATCGAACCTGGGTCATATTGCGAGCGCAATGTTCTAACCACCAGGCTATCCCGTTCCCCAAACGCTAAACATGGGGACGGGATAGCTCAGTGGTCGGAGCAATCGCTTTCCCCCAGCCAAGTTAAGCAGCGTCGAGCGTGGTTTCCAGTTGGATGGGTGCCCGTTTGCGCGCCTTGGCTTCAGTACAGTTCCCCCCCAGTTCACCCAGCTGTAAATGGGTACCTGCCCTCTTTAGGGTCAGGGAAGGTAAAGCAGCGAGGGAGAGGAGATGGGCGCCGCCCTCAATATGCTGGCCCTAGAGAAGTGAGGTCTCTGACGCCTCGCTCCCCTACGACCTTATAGGTTATGGGACTCCTTTACCTTTTTTGCCCTCTGCTATAGCACTGTCAATTACAGAAATGCTCATTATTAGCCACTTATTTTTTCCCGTGATTTTTTTGCTTCCTTGATTGTTTTGTTTTCTCTTTCTTTTCAGTGTTTGTCCAGTTTCCCCTTTGCATTAAACTGCGTGTCAAAGATAATGTTGACAAATTCAGGCAATTTTTGTTTCTACGTTTGAAATTCACAGCCTTTATCTTCAGATATGAAATTATTCTCACTCTGTTCTGATTTCTGATAAAGCTGTCCTGATCGGAATCGGTTTCATTTTTCATGAGCGTTTTTGTGTTAGGGAATCCCATGTCTGTCTGTTTGTCTGTCTCTCTGTCTCTCTGCTCTCTGTCTCTCTCTCTCTCTCTCTCTCTCTCTCTCTCTCTCTATGTCGCTGACTCCACTGTGCCTATCTGATCTGTCTGTCTTTATGTCTGCCTGTCTGTGTGTCTGTCTCTCTGTGTGTCTGACTCTGTCTCTATGAATCTCTGTCTCTGTCTCTGTTAATGCTTACATATGATATGACTGCCCATGTGTGTGTGTGTATGTGTATGTGTTTGTGTTGGTCTATGTGTATGTGTCTGTCTGCCTATCTGACTTTCACTCTGTATGTCTTTCTGTGCGAGCGTGCTTCACACACACACACACACACACACACACACACACACACACACACACACACACACACACACACATATGCATAATCTTGCAAGTGCGCGAATACGCCTGTACGTACGTGTATCTCTCCTTGCACGTTCATTTTCTGCCATTCAATTGAAAATGTGTCTCGCTGCCGTTAAGCGCCTGACAAGTCAGGCCCAGTGCATTCGATATCTGCGTGTATTCTATTGCATTGTATTGTTTTGTTTTGTATCGTATAGCATATGCCTTGTATGGTAGTGTATTGCAGTGTAGTGTAGTGTAGTGCAGTGTACTGTAGTGTACTGTAGTTATGCAGCTGTAAAGTGTCAGTGCAGTGTATGTAGTGTAGTGCAGTGTAGTGTAGTGTAGTATA
Organism: Rapana venosa; assembly: GCA_028751875.1. Lineage (NCBI taxonomy): Eukaryota > Metazoa > Mollusca > Gastropoda > Neogastropoda > Muricidae > Rapana > Rapana venosa. The sequence continues at coordinate 4,682,748 of CM054143.1, read as the reverse complement.
GTGCATGTAGTGTAGTGTATGTAGTGTAGTGTAGTGTAGTGTGGTGTGGTGTAGTGTAGTGTAGTGTAGTTAGTGCAGTGAGTGCAGTGTAGTGTAGTGTATGTAGTGTATTGTAGTGTAGTGCAGTGTAGTGTAGTGTAGTGCAGTGTAGTAGTGTAGTGTAGTGTGGTGCGGTGGGTGTAGTGTAGTGTAGTGTAGTGTAGTGTAGTGTAGTGTAGTGTAGTGTAGTGTAGTGTAGTGTAGTGTAGTGTAGTGTAGTGTGGTGCGGTGCGGTGTAGTGCAGTGCAGTGTAGTGTAGTGTAGGGTAGGGTAGTGTAGTGTAGTGTAGTGTAGTGTAGTGGATTGGATTGTTTTGTTTTGTACTGTGTTGCATCGCACTTTCTGTCATAATCTTTTTCTCTGCGTGACACCTTGACGTTTCTTCATGACAAGAGTGTGTCTTGATATAGTGCAGCGACACTCTTTTTCCCTTTTTCTTTTTGCTTCTGCTGTCGCTCTTGGTGTTTTTTTTTATTGTTGTTTTGCCTTTATTAGGGAGAGTGTGTTGTTGTTGATTTTTCTTTTCTTTACCTTCTCTGAGACTTTTTTTTAAACATTGGTGGCATTTTTCCACAAAACTTCTTTCAAGGTGTTCAGTTCTGACCTGCACTTAATTGAAGCTGCTCGCATGGCATTGGTTTATTCTCTCACCTAAATGACTAGAACGCAGTCTACTTCTTATGAACTTGCAGATGAGGGAAATTCTCGTTTCAAATGAAAACCGAAGCCTTGATATCTTGGCTGCTCTACAAGCGCCTCCTGCTAAACCACCGTGTTCATAAGAATAGGAGGTAAAGGTAAAGGTGTCCCATAACCTATAAGGTCGTAGGGGAGCGAGGCGTCAGAGACCTCACTTCTCTAGGGCCAGCATATTGAGGGCGGCGCCCATCTCCTCTCCCTCGCTGCTTTACCTTCCCTGACCCTAAAGAGGGCAGGTACCCATTTACAGCTGGGTGAACTGGGGGAACTGTACTGAAGCCAAGGCGCGCAAACGGTCACCCATCCAACTGGTAACCACGCTCGACGCTGCTTAACTTGGCTGGGGGAAAGCGAGTGCTCCGACCACTGAGCTATCCCGTCCCCGTCATAAGAATGTATGGGACAACTGCAGCCTTGTGCTGACCACCAGCAAAACTGAAGGTGTCTGTACCAAGTATCTGTTTTAGTTAGCACTCTTCTTCATAGAAGTGTGCTCAATAATTAATTGCAGGATGATGAATGATAACGAGGATGATGTGGCTAGGCTGCTGTGGATGCGCATGATATGAAGTGCATTGTTTACCACTATTCTTTATAAAAGTAGGGACAGGATAGCTCGGCGGTCAGAGCACTCGCTTTCCCCCATCCAATGTTAAGCAGCATCGAGCATGGCTACTAATTGGATGGGTGACCGTTTGCGCGCCTTGGCTTCAGTATAGTCGCCCAGTTCACCCAGCTGTAAATGGTTACCTGCCCTCTTTAAGGTCAGGGAAGGTTATGCAGCGAGGGAGAGGAGATGGGCGCCGCCCTCAATATGCTGGCCCCTGGAGAAACAGGTCTCTGACGCTTCGCTCCTCTACGACCTTATAGGGTATGGGACACCCTTTTTTTTTTATAGAAGTAAAACCTGAACGACAAATGCCAAACAGGAGAACCACTTGCAACGTTTCCTTCACCACTGCCTGCGCATAATTCCGGGCATGACTTGGGAGAAGGACAAAGTCGTCACTACAAGCATCTGCTCCTGATCAGACAGACTCTCCCAGCATGCACCTTCTGCTGTGCCCACGTCACGTCCTCCTGGTCGGTCTTGTGCCCTGAATGAAGACTTGTTGCATTCCCGAGGACATCATGTAGGGTGAACTGGCTCCAGGACGCCGTCCTTCATGGTAAGGTGAAGGTAAAGGAGTCCCATAACCTATAAGGTCGTAGGGGGGCGAGGCGTCAGAGACCTCCCTTCTCTAGGGCCAGCATATTGAGGGCGGCGCCCATCTCCTTTCCCTCGCTGCTTTACCTTCCCTGACCCTAAAGAGGGCAGGTACCCATTTACAGCTGGGTGAACTGGGGGAACTGTACTGACGCCAAGGCGCGCAAACGGTCACCCATCCAACTGGTAACCACGCTCGACGCTGCTTAACTTGGCTGGGGGAAAGTGAGTGCTCCGACCACTGAGCTATCCCGTCCCCTTCATGGTGACCTGCTCTATAACTGTAAAGACATACGTATAACAATGCAAGTGTGACAGGGAAGCCACTAAAAATGAATTCTGCTATCCTAGAAGCACTTCCAGAAAATTGCAGCGCGTGGAGCAGAGCAGTACGTAAAGGAAACTGTGAGAGAGAACTGAAAAGACTAGAACAAATGAAAGACGGAAGAAGCCGCAGAAAGGAGTAGACCAGCAAAAACCAGGCCATCAACCTTCTATCTGATTTTGCCTGCAGCAGGTGTAGCAGAGACTGCCATGCACGTCTTGATCTGCCGAGGCACTGTAAACATTGCTCTGAAAACCAAACAAGGCTGGTGCCTCCCCACACGGCTCAGTCATCGCCCCCCCCTTCCTTCCAGACAGATGAAGGCTAGCAAGTACTTTGGACACAATGCGTCTAAACCTCCCTGCTCTCGCATGTGTAATGGTACATACTTTGTCTGTGTTCAGAGAGGGAAGGCTAAGAGCGTGCTAGACAGAAAGAGTGATACAGAGAGAAAAACAGACAGACAGATAGACAGACAGACGCGAAAACAATGGAACAGATCAAGAAGGGAAAAAAATCAACTATGCAGAACACTGGCTCTGTAAGATTGATGGATAGCGTTGTGTGAGTGAGAGAGACAGAGACAGACAGACAGAGAGGGGGAGAGAGACAGACAGACAGACAGACAGAGACAGACAGAGACAGACAGACAGAGACAGAGAAGAGACAGACAGAGAAGAAATAGAGAGAAATAGAGAAAGAGGGAGAGAGAGGGGAAAGAGAGATAAAGAAAGAGAGACAGAGAGAGACAGAGTGAGACAGAGAGAGAGAGCAGCCTGCTATAAGGATACAGCCATAGGGTGCTTCAGGCAAATGGAAGAGGGTCACAAACAAGGACAGTGGGATTCTTTGGCATCAGTGAGGATCAGCATTGAGATTGTTGTCCCTTCACCTTCAACAGGATGACATAGTTGCCTTTCTTCTTCTTCTCCTTCTTGTTCTTGTTCTTGTTCTTGTTCTTCTTCTTCTTCTTCTTCTTCTTCTTCTTCTTCTTCTTCTTTCTTCTTCTTCTTCTTCTTTTCTTCTTCTTCTTCTTTTCTTCTCTTTCTATTCTTTCTTCCTTCTTCTTTCTTCTTCTCTTCAATTCTTCTTCTTTTCGCATTCTTCTTCTTCTTCTTCTTCATTTCTTCTTCTTCTCTCCTCTCCTCCTCGTCAATGCTCAGTACAAACTTTTCTGTTCCGTTATTGCGAATTGCGTCACGTTCTCGTTTAGCGCCTTGAGTTCAGCTGTCGTCCATCTCCGGTAAAAGAGATTGATATCTGTTGAAGTATTTGGAAAACCACCCACGGAGTAGGCCAGATGCAGGCAGGAAAAGAAGAGTGATGAAGTGATTAGGAAAAAGGGAACAAGACCAGAAAGCAAGAAGGCAGAAGAGGAATTTCAGCACGAGGAATTAGAAGGGAAAAGGTAACTAACAACAGGTGCACCGGCATTTTCACGGAAGAAATTTAATTGCATTTTAAGGTTTCAACTTTCATTTGTAAGCCAATTTTGGGCAAAACATAAAGATTATAGAAAAATCCGCTTTAAGTTTCATGCTGTCTTATTTTCTGTATCAAAAAAGGTAAGATATTTTGTGTGTAACGGAATTTCTAAAGGTGAACAATATATTAGGTTCGATTATGAAGGCAACAAGCTTTTTGTACTTTTTCATTATATTACTTATAAGATAATGGAATAAGCACGCGTGTGCTTTTTTTACATCGAATCCCCGTGTGTATGCAGCTTTGTAAATGTTGTCATCCATTCCAACTGGCAGACAATGGCCTATTCGTCCGAAACGCGGAACAGGTTTGCGCAAGTGTTATGCGTGCGTTCGCACACGGGACCTCGGTTTATAATATCATCCGAAAGACTTTTAAGGAGAGTGGAGTCTGCACTAATGTTAACTCTAGGGGAAAAATTCCCTTGAACGGGATTCGAACCCGGATCGTCAGATTGCGAGCGCGATGCTCAAACCACTAGGCTATCCCGTCTTTTTTTTATTATTTTAGTGAGCACAAAATTGTATGGAGACAGCACAGGTATAGAAAAAAACGCACTTTTCATATGCTGTTGTCTTGCTTTCGTACAAAAGTTGTCAAAGAATCATTGATGTTTTTTAACGGATTATAAAGACAACAATCTTTCTGCACTGCGTAGATGTGCTGTGTTGCATGCTCAAACTGGTACTCTGCTGACGGAAACATCTCATTTTCTTTTTCTTTGTATAAAATCATCAAATCATCTATCAACAAATTATCAAATAGCTACCTGTTGTTATTTCTGCGCTTTATCTTCTATATCTTTGTGTGTATTTTCTTCGCATTTTTGACATTTCGGTTAATAGTTGCATTGAGTGTTGATAAACTCATGCAATGTTGTTGTTTTTTCCAGCTTTACAAAGGTACAGCATCTATCCTGAAATTCGAGTTATTGCAGCTTTGACATACAGACAGACAGACAGACAGACAGATATACATAGACACGAGAGAGATTAAGAGAGAGAGAGAGAGAGAGACAGACAGACAGACACAGACAGACAGACAGACAGACAGACAGACAGAGACAATTAGAAAGCCAGACAGACAGACGGAGAGACAGAGAGACAGAGACAGAGAGACAGAGAGAGCACCAAGGCAAGGAAAAAGTCAACGGCACCAGTGAAGATAGATGGTGTGATCTTTTGTCTTGTCGGCTGAAAATCTTGGCATCACTACCTCAGAAAGGCATCAGACTAATTGGCTGGCTAGCTGGATATATATACACTATGCCGGGAGGGACATCATTTTGTTTCTGGCTG
>CM054143.1:4657695-4665195 GCA_028751875.1 Rapana venosa | reverse complement strand
TGAACGGGAATCGAACCCGGGTGGTCAGATTGCGAGCGCAATGTTCTAACCACTAGGCTATCCCGTCCCCCTACCAGCTCAGCAACGGAGGCAGTGAAGCTGTAAGCATTCTGACCAAGACACGCTATAGCCGAGTGGTTAGGCCCGTTCAACTTCAATCCCATGGGTCCATGAAGTCGTGGGGTCGAATCTCGGCTGTGGCGTCTCGTAAACTAAGGGTGAGGATTTGTTTCGATCTCCGAGATAAACTTCAAATGCAGACCTGCCAGTGCCGTACTTCTCTTCGTGTATTTACACATGCAGAAGATCAACTATGCACGTTAAAGATCCTGTAAATCATGTCAGCGTTCGGCGGGTTACGGAAACACGAACATACTCAGCATTTCCTCTTTTTTTTAATGGTACAATTTATTAAGTAAAGGTTGCAATAATGTAGTAGTTCAGAATTATCATTAAGACATTTGTTCTTAGATAGATGGTTTGATGGGAAAAAAACAAATGCATTGCTTATTCAATGTACCATCTGGAAATAAAAAATTGACTTGACTTGACTATACATCTCTGAAGTCGAAATGCGGATACCTTCATGGTGGCTAAAAACGGTTAAAGGTAAAGGTGTCCCATAACCTATAAGGTCGTAGGGGAGCAAGGCGTCAGAGACCTCACTTCTCTAGGGCCAGCATATTGAGGGCGGCGCCTATCTCCTCTCCCTCGCTGCTTTACCTTCCCTGACCCTAAAGAGGACTGGTACCCATTTACAGCTGGGTGAACTGGGGGAACTGTACTGAAGCCAAGGCGCGCAAACGGTCACCCATCCAAGTGGTAACCACGCTCGATGCTGCTTAACTTGGCTGGGGGAAAGCGAGTGCTCCGACCACTGAGCTATCCCGTCCCCTATAAACGGTAGTGTACGCAAAACTCTCACCATTGGTGAACCTCGGAGCTCTAGCCGAAGATCGAGAGAAAAATAGTCTAGCCAGAGCCCTTCAGAGAGTGGTCTGGTGGTAAAGGCTGACTGGTACAGTCCCGAAATCTGATAATTCCGCTTGGAATCCGGTATAATCAAAGTCTTTCTGATGAGACTATAAACGGAGGTCCCGTGTGCAAACACACGCAGGACATTTTGTGTCAATATCAAAACCTGTTTCCTCCTTTCAGATGAGTATACAAATGTTGATAGTGAGAGCGGATGACTAAAACATGCACACGGGGATTGGATAACCCAAAAAAGCGATTATTCCTTTTTTTTTTAAATGAAGAAAGAAAGAAAGAAAGAAAGAAAGAAAGAGAGAAAGAAAGAAAGAAAGAAAGCAGACAGAAAGAAAGACAGAAAGAAAGAAAGAGACAGTGATGCTTTTATATTTATTTATTTATGTATTCTTTTATATTGAGGATAATGAATAAGCACTTGTGTGTTTTACATCTAGTCCCCGGTTTTATGTTTGACGGAGAGAAGGGGGAGGGAGTGTGAGAAAGAGAGGGGAGAGAAAAAAGAGAGTAAGGGGAATAGAGTGTGTGAGAGAGAGACAGACAGACATACAAGACAGAGACAAAAAGAGAGACAGACACACAAATAGACAGGCAGGCAGGCAGGCAGACAGACAGACACACAGACATACATATAGACAGAGAGGACGCGAATTGACAGAAAGCGACTGTGTTAAAAATAGTAGAGTTGCGTCTCAATCTACAGAACAAAGGGAATTATTCATCACTAATTATACCAGCCAGCATTCGTTTTTCCCTTCCTAATGAAAGACAAGAATAGGGGATGTGAAACAAGATTATCAAATAAATCTTTAAGTTGTGTAACACAGCACGTGTGTAAGGTGGGGAATCAGAAACAAGAAATAGAGGAAAAAATAAAAGGGAAAAAAGACAGAATTGGGGAAAAAATTAGGAAGGGAAGGAGAGAGGAAAGGGAAAGGGAAGGGAGGAAGGAAGGAAGGAAGAAGGAAGGAAGGAAGGAAAGAAGGGAAAGAAGGAAGGAAGAAAAGAAGGAAGGAAAGGGAGATGGAAAAAAAAGAGGGAGGAAGGAAAAGGGAAGGAAGAAAGAAAGAAAGAAAAGAATGAATGAATGATTGAATAAAATGGATGGATGATGAATGAAATAAACAAAACACACACACACACACACACACACACACACAAACAAACAAACAAACAAAGAATAAATAAAACATGCAAAGACGCAAGCCGAAGGCAAAAGAAAGAAACCAAGAAAAATAGAACCAGAGAGAGAGAGAGAAGAGAGAGAGAGAGAGAGAGAGAGAGAGAGAGAGAAGAGAGAGAGAGAGAGAGAGAAGAGAGGGATGGAGAGAGAGACAGACAGAACAGACAGACAGACAGACAGGGGTGTGTGTGTGTGTGTTTGTGTCTGTCTGTATACTCTCCCTCTTTTGTCTCTGTCTCTCTCTCTTCTCTCTCTGTCCCCTCTCTGTCTCTCTCTCATTGTCTCTCTGTTTGTCTGACTTCTCTCTCTCTCCTTCTCCTCTCTCTTTCTCTTCTCCTCTCCCCTCTCTCACTCTCTCTCCCCCCCTTCCTCCTCTCCTCTCTCTCTCTCTCTCTCTCCTCCCTTTGTATATATCTAGCAGCCTTCCTTACTAGTAACTGCTAAGAAGCAACAGACGCTTTCTTTGGAAAAACCAAATTTGGAGCTGGCCGCATCACGGGCAATAACCCGAACCGTACCTACCACAGGAGTTGTCTTCCCACAGACGGGTTAGGGAAAGAGGGCGGTCCTAGCAGCCTCTGTGTCTATCCCTAATTATCTCTGCTATCCCTAATTATCTCTAACATCCTTGTCGACTTGTCGGAACTAATGAAATACTGCCTGGGGTCAGAGGCACACAGGGCTGTCCTGAATACAAGAGAGGTTGTCTGGTCCAATGTCTTCCTAGCATCTCTGCTGTGTCTGTACGTCCTTCTCTCTGTCTTTCTGCCTGTCTGTCTGCCTGTCTCTGTGTCTGTCTTTGTCTGTGTATGTGTGTGTGTTTTCTGTCTGCCTGTACTGTCTCTGTCTGTCTCTGTCTTTGTCTATGTCTGTCTTTGTGTGTGTCTGTCTCTTTTCTTCTCTGTCTGCTGTATCTGAGTCTGTGTCGTGTCTGTCGTATCTGTTTCTGTCTCTGTGCCTGCGTCTGTCTGTCTTCTGTCTCTGTCTGTCTCTGTCCCGTCTTTGATAGTCTCTCTCTGTATCTGTCTCTCTGTCTCCTCTTTTCTGTCACTGTCTCTGTCTGTCTGTCTCTTCTCTGTCTCTGCCTCTCTCCCTCTCTCTCCCCTTCTTTTCTCTCTCTCTCTCCTCTCTTCTCTCTCTCCCCCTCTCCCTCTCTCTCTCTCTCTCTCTCTCTCTCTTCTCTCTCTCTCTCTCTCTCTCTCTCTCTCTCTCTGGTTTCTTATTGTTTTTATCTCCTTATCTCTTCATACATGATTATTTCCCTATTGGCTTTATTTTGTCATCAAATTGTCATTAGTGTCATCATTATTATTGTTTATTGTTGCTGTTATCATCATCATCATCATCATCTATTATTATTATTATTATTATTATTTTTATTATTATTATCATCATTATCATCATCATTATCATCATCATTATCATCATCGTCGTCATCATCATCATCACCATTATCATTATCGTAGTAGTAGTAGCAGCAGCAGCAGCAGTAGTAGCAGCAGCAGCAGCAGCAGCAGCAGCAGTAGTAGTAGCAGCAGCAACAGCAGCAGCAGCAGTAGTAGTAGCAGCAGCAGCAGCAGCAGTAGTAGTAGTAGTAGTAGTGGCGGTGGTGGTGGTGGTGATGGTGGTGGTGGTGGTGGTGGTGGTACTATTATTAACATTGTTGTTATTATTATTATTGTTATTATTATTATTATTATCATTATTATTATTATTATTTTTGTTATCATTATTATCATATTCTTAGAGAGTGATGTGGGCTTAACTCTTCGCTGAGATGTTCGCTCGATTGATCTTTCTCTCCCTAAGCTAACGTTAGTAATGTCTCCATCTGCGTGAAAGCTCTTCAGAGAAGCCGATAAAATACACACACACACACACACACACACACACACACACACACACATACAGAGCACATACACACACACATTCACTCACACACGCACACACACATAATAATATTAATAATAATAATAATAATAATAATAATAATAATAATAATAATAATAATAATAATAATAATAATAATAAATAATAATAATAATAATAATAATACATGGAATTTATACAGCGCTAAATCTTGCAAAAAACAAATCAAAGCGCTCTCATTCATCCTATTCTTTCACATGCAGCCAGTTACGATTAATAGATTTTTACAAATTCAAATGTAAACACACACAAGCGCACAATTAACAGTTTTTTACAAATACAAATGTAAACACACACGCGCGCGCGCGCCCACACACACACACACACACACACACACACACACACACACACACACACACACACAAGTTGTACACTCGGGCAGGCTAATGGGGGGGGGGGGGAGTGGGTTATTGAGGGCAGGGACATAAATGAGATAAAACAAGAGGAGAGAATCTTAGGTTTGAAATAAATGCGTCTTTAGGCTGGATTTAAAAGCATCATAAGTAGGCTTTTGACGAAGGGAGAGAGGGAGGTCGTTCCAGATCACTGGACCAGAAACAGAGAAAGAGCGACGGCCAACAGTGGATTGGTTGAATCTAGGTATTCTTAAGCACAAGGTGTCTGCAGCAGAGCGGAGGGAACGAGAAGGAGTGTACAAGTGAAGACATTCACAGAGGTAGGAAGGTGCCGTTTTGCGGAGACTTTTGTAACAGAGGGTGCAGGTCTTATAGTTCACCCTCTGTGGCACAGGCATCCAGTGGAGAGATCGCAAGAGAGGAGTAATGTGCTCAGATTTTTCTTTCTGAGGACTAGTCGAGCTGCAGAGTTTTGTATACATTAAAGAGGGTGGATAGATGATGCTGGCAGACCAGCCAGAAGAGAACTGCAATAGTCCAGACGTGAGAGAATGAGAGATGTGACTAGTTTGGATGTTGCATCAGTGGACAGATACTTTCGAACTGCACTAATGCGCCGTAATTGATAGTAGCACGACTGACAGGTTTGGGTGATGAATTTTTGCATGGAGAGCGTGTTATCGATAACTACCCCTAGATATTTAACTACAGTGGATAGAGGGACAGACATATTGCCGAATTCTATTAAAGCTGTTGTTATGGAAGAGAGTTTGTGTTTGGTCCCTATAAGCATGGCTTCGGTTTTATCTGCATTTAGTTGTAACTTGTTCTCTATCATCCAGTTTTGGATATCTTGAAGGCAGCAGGACATATTTGTCAAGAGAGAAGGCAGATTTTCGGGAGTGCCTCTGCTAAGAATCTGAGAGTCGTCTGCATAAAAATGATGGCTGATTTGATGACGTTTTATTATATGTGACAGTGGGGCAGTGTAAAGAGTGAAAAGAACAGGGCCTAGAACTGATCCCTGTGGGACTCCACATTCCAGTTTGGCAGGTGCTGATTGAATCTTATTTACTGTAACTGTGTGGAATCGGTCTGTAAGGTATGAACTGAATGCACACATATATACGACACACCACACACACACAACACACACACACACACACACACACATATTTAAAACACACACACACACACACACACACACACACACACACACACACACACACACACATACACACACACACACAGAGGGAGAACTCGAACACGAATCTGAAATATTTATTGAGAGTAAACAGATAAGCTCCAGGCTCTCTTTTTGCACAATGGAGAGAGAGAGACATACAGAGACAGAGAGAGACAGAGAGAGACAGACAGGCAGATAGACAGACAGACAGGCAGGCAGGCAGACAGACAGACAGGCAGGTAGACCGACCGACAGACAGACACAACCAGAGAGAGAGAGACAGACAGACAGACACAACCAGAGAGAGAGAGACAGACAGACAGACACAACCAGAGAGAGAGAGACAGACAGACAGACAGACAACAGACAAAAAGGCACACACACGTACACAAACACTTACACACACACACACACACACACACACACACACACACACACACACACACACACAGGGACAGAGACAGAGAGATGTTTCATGGCAATTTGGGAAGTGAAAACAAATCGCTTGCGCAATCCAATTTTCGCAAAAAAAAGGTCAGTGGGCTTGCCACCTGCCTTTTGAGCACATTGCTGGTTTGGGACATAGTTTGTGTATGTTTTGGAGGTTGTTTTTGTTTGGTTTTTTTGAGAGGGGTGGTGGTGAGATGTAATTTACTTTTGGTAAATTCGTTTCTAAAGTGGTTTTTTTGTTCTTTCTTTCTTTCTTGGTCTTGCTTTCTGTATGTCTTTCTTTCTGTCTTATATCTGTATGTCTTTCTTTGTATATCTTATATCAGCATGTTCTTCTTTCTATATCTTATATCTGTATGTTTTTATTTCTAATCTTACATGTGTATGTCTTTCTTTCTATCTTATATCTCTATGTCTTTCTTTCTGTCTTATATCTGTATGTCTTTCTTTCTGTCTTATATCTGTATGTCTTTCTTTCTATATCTTATATCTGTATGTTTTTATTTCTATATCTTACATCTGTATGTTTTTCTTTCTATCTTATATCTCTATGTCTTTCTTTCTATCTTACATTTTATATGTCTTTCTTTCTATCTTACATTTTATATGTCTTTCTTTCTGTCTTATAATATGTGTATGTCTTTCTTTCTATACCATATATCTGTATGTCTTTCTTTCTGTATTATATCCGTATGTCTTTCTGTATTATATCCGTATGTCTTTCTATCTTATATCTGTATGTCTGTCTTTCTATCTTATATATGTATGTCTTTCTTTCTATCTTATATCTGTATGTCTTTCTTTCTGTCTTATATCTGTATGTCTTTCTTTCTGTCTTATATTTGTATGTCTTCCTTTCCATCTTTTATATGTATGTCTTTATTTCTATCTTATATATGTATGTCTTCCTTTCTGTCTTATATCTGTATGTCTTTGTTTCTATCTTACATTTGTATGTCTTCCTTTCCATCTTATATATGTATGTCTTTATTTCTATCTTATATATGTATGTCTTTATTTCTATCTTATATATGTATGTCTTTATTTCTATCTTATATATGTATGCCTTTCTTTCTATCGTATATCTGCATGTCTTTCTTTCTGGGTTTTTTCTCTCTTTTTTGTTCCCTTTTTCTGTGTGCTTTGCTTTTTTAATTTTGTTTTTGTTTGTTTGTTTTTTTTCTTTAATTTTTTTGTCGGTGTTTTATCTATTACATTTTTATTCTTGTGCTCGTTCTTTGCTCTGGCTAGCTTCTTTCCGGCTAGCCTACTTCTGCTAAATTCATTTCCAGTTGTGTAACTTTCTTTTTGTTTATTATTTCTTTCGTTTTTTATTAATGCGCTTCTTTTTCCTGTTTTGTTTTTTTACCGTTTTATTCTTTCTTTCTTTTTTTGTATTTGCCTTC
>CM054143.1:4647695-4652695 GCA_028751875.1 Rapana venosa | reverse complement strand
GCTACTACTACTACTACTACTACTACTACTACCACTACTACTACTACTACTTCTACCACTGCAAAGTAGAAGAAGCATAAGAATGAAGAGGGTAGAAAAGGACGATCGTGACTCTAGTGACGACGATTACAATAACAACAACAACTCCAATGATAATGACAATTTGTTTTGTGGGGGTTATTTCATTCCTCGGCTAGAGCATTGAGGTTTACCAATGGTGAGATGTTTCGAATACGACCCCCCCCCCCCCCCCCCCCTTATCATTTAGGTATACGCATTTCATCCTCAGAGAATAATGGTGGTTATGATAATGATACTAATAATAAAGAGAATGACGACAAGGAAACACCACAGTAATAGATAGGGGGACGGGATAGCCTGGTGGTTAGAGTATTGTATTCGTGATCTGCTGACCCAGGTTCAAATCTCGTTTAAGAGGATTTTCTCTCTGGAGTTAACATCAGTGGCGACTCCACTCTCCCTAAAAATCCTTCGGATGAGACTATAAACCGAGGTGCGGTGTGTGAACGCATGCAGAACATTTTGCGCACACGTTAAAATCCGTTCCGCTTTTTTTGAAGAGTAGGCCGTTGTGTGCCGGTGAGAACTGATGACAGAATTTACAAAACTGCATACACACGGGGACTGGATGTTAAAAAAAAGTACATGAGTGCTCGTTTCATTATCCTCGAAATAAAAGAATAAAGAAAAAAATAATAAAGACAGGGTGGGAGTGATGAATGGAATACCGGAATTCTCATTGTCCTGTGGGGTCAACTAGGTGACACAGCTGCCATTCGTTTACCTTGTTTCCTTGTCATTCATTTCTTCCTCTGCACTGCACTTGGATGCAGCTCTGTCCAATGCATTTTCCTTTTTGCTGTTGATGGTGGTGGTGGTGCTGGTGGTGGTGGTGGGTTTTTTCTCTTTCTTTCTAGTTTGTTTTTTGCTTGTTTATGTATTTATTTTCATTTGTTTAGTTTCTTGTATTTCCCTTGTTATGTTCTTTTCACAACTCTTCTTCTTTTTGTCCTTTTGGGGGATTTTTGTTCTTTTTTGTTGTTTGGGAATTTGTTTGTTTGTTTTTGCTTGGTTTCTGCCTGTCAGGACTTAATGGTTTTTTTCCTTATTCTTTTTCTAAAGAACTCATTGTTCTTTCCTCTCTTTTTCCCCTTTCTTTTCTTTCGTTCTTTCCTTTTCTGTTGCTGTTTTTCTTTCTTACTATTTTCTTTTATTATTACTCTTTTGGTCTTTTCTTTTCGGCGTTCATATGCATCTTTCAATATATTGTTTTTATGTTTTTCCCCTCTTTGCGTCATGGTTCAGTATTTCCTCCACAAGCTAAACTTTTCCATCGCCTTCTTTCTTCTTTGTCGAACGCTCAGACAGCAACTATTGCTGTCTGTTATATGATGAAAAATGCATTGCGCTGCCGTTAAGCGCCTGACAAGTCAGGCCCAGGCATCCCACTACGGCATGGGGGAGCATTGATATCTAGTAAGTCTTTCTGGGAAGAAGAGGCTGGCAAATTGTACCGAGAAGGCGGAAAGGAGACAAGAAGGAGGTGACAGGAAGAAAAGGAACAAAGGAGACACAAAGAGATGGATGGAAAAGAGGGAATTCCTAGCCCGGAACTTCCAGAAGGCAGACATGCTATTTGTTATGACTTGCACCTGGAATCCCAACGGGGGAAGAAGATTTACTGCTATGTTGTATTATTTATAGACAGGGGGTGAGGGGGGGCAAACGGGGGAGACTTAAAACTGACCAGAACATCTATAACAGTCTGATACACGACAGGAAATTGCCGGGGCCTATCTTAGAATGAGAAAAGTCCCATGACGCCTGCACATGGGTGCTTACAGGGTGGGGTATTGGAAACCAGCCACACACCCAAACACCCGTGAGCCAACAAGGCACTTGTAGTTGTCCAACCGTAATTCCCAGGTGTAAAAGCGAGGTAAAGGTAAAAAGGTAAAGGTGTCCCATAACCTATAAGGTCGTAGGGGAGCGAGGCATCAGAGACCTCACTTCTCTAGGGCCAGCATATTGAGGGCGGCGCCCATCTCCTCTCCCTCGCTGCTTTACCTTCCCTGACCCTAAAGAGGGCAGGTACCCATTTACAGCTGGGTGAAACGGGGGAACTGTACTGAAGCCAAGGCGCACAAACGGTCACCCATCCAAGTGGTAACCACGCTCGACGCTGCTTAACTTGGCTGGGGGAAAGCGAGTGCTCCGACCACTGAGCTATCCCGTCCCTCTGGGCGAGACAAAGCGACTATTCTAGATGGCCCCTATTTTGTTAAACTGGAGAATGCCCAACAACAAGAACACCTATTCTTGTAGAATCTGTCGACACGTGATTGTGAGTGTCGTACACTCTGGGTTTTGTGGTAACAGACCCAGAGTGTCTGCATTGTGTATCAGTAACAATTCAATCAGGTTTAATATGAGAGGACCCACATGATGCTGACTATGGAGTCCTGCAGTCTGTGCTTGATACAGACTAATTAGACTGGTAGTCTCTGTATGAAGCAGACTAGCCAGGCACTGGACGTTGTATCGCTAGCTGACCAGTTCAGCCCTGCTTTAGTTTAAGACCTGTTGCCTTTCGTTCTATATTGAAAAGGGTCAAGGTAAAGGTGTCCCGTAACATACATGGTCGTAGGGGAGCGAGGCATCAGAGACCTCACTTCTCCAGGGGCCAGCATATTGAGAGCAGCGCCCATCTCCTCTCCCTCGTTGCTTTACCTTCCATGACCTTAAATAGGTAGGTACCCATTTACAGCTAGGTGAGCTGGGGGACTGAACTGAAGCCAAGGCACGCAAACGGTCACCCATCTAAGTGATAACCACGCTCGAGGGGGGAAGGAGTGCTCTGACCACTGAGCTGTCCCGTACAATATGAGTAGCAAATTAATCAGATTCTGCATTCTGTATAACACAGGTTGCCCCTACGTTATGTGTTATTAGTAACAAATTAATCAGCCTTTGCGCTCTCTGTCAGGAGCAGATTAATCACATTTATATTCTATACAGGTAGCAGGCTATTCAGAGTGGAAACCCTGTATTATAGGCAAATCACATCAGGCCCTGCAGCGTGTGTAAATATCAGTTCAGTTAGACCTTGTAGTCTGTGTGAGTAGCGGGCCAGTCGGCTTCTACACTTCTTGTTAGTAGCAGACAAGTGAGTATAAGGTATTGACGCAAATAAGACAAGTCAGAACCTGTACCAAGAGTGGTGTAAGCGGAATGCAGGGAGAAGTATACACTGGGTAGAGGTGGGGAGGTGGTGGGGGTGGATGTATGACCGAGTGGGGAAGAAACAGAATCAGTTTTTTCAAGAGTCCGTACGCCACACAGTAGAGCAGCCAACATTCCCAGACAGATATATCCATGCACTTAATCCAAACTAACAAGTACATGTTTTGTCCAGTAACTGCAGATTACAGTTATATAGGCAGTTTTGGTAAACAGCTGGAATGACTAGGGGAAAAACACCACTAGGCCTGTCTAGAAAAAGTTGTTGAAAAACCTTATTTAGTATAGAGAATAATATAAAGACGTATGAAATACTGCAATACACACTAGAGCCATAATAAAGCCATACTGGAAAATTATGCAGTCTATGGTGTACAGAAAAGCTGTCATCAGCTTCCATTAAGAAACACATACATCCTGTAAACAGTCATAGAACAAAGTCACTATACCACATTTCAGACAAGAGCAATAGTTTGGCACCGATACGCTACATACAAGTGAGAAAACACATTAGGTTGGTTTTTTTTATTTAGGTTGCTCTAGCCTTTGATCACTGGGTTTGCTTCTCTTTGATTGAAGTTTTTAGTCTAATCCTATCTTAATGGATAGAGGAAACATAATGAGGGAAAACCTCCTAATAAACAGCAGACAAGTTAGGCCATGTAATGTTAATTAGTGGCTGATCAGTAAGGCCATGTACTCTGTATAAGTAGCAGACTAATCAGACCATCCCTCTATACTAGCATTTCATCCAATCAGGCCCTTCACTCTGTATTGAAGCCGATCAATCACGCCCTGCAGTCTGTATAAGTTACTGACCAATCAATCCCAGTAAGTAGCAGACCACTAGGCTTATGTGCTGCGCTTAGATATATGGGAATTTAGAGCTCTGAATCTTGTAAAGCAAACAAAACACTGAGATTGCATTCAAGCTATCCATGCATATCGACTGTTCACAAAAGATTTTAAATTACACACACATACACACACACCATGCACACACGCACACACAGACACACACATCACACACACACACACACACACACACACACACACCCAACACTATTAGGTGGGGTGATGAAGATAGATATGTCTATTGAAAGTAGGAACAGATAAGGAGTGTAGCTATAGAGAAAGATACCAGGGAGGAAATAAGTGTCTTCAGGCTGGATTTGAAAGTATCAAATAAAGGCTTTTGGTGAAGGGGTAGAGGGGGATCATTACAAATGGATGGAACAGAAATAGAGAAAGAGCAATGGCCAACAGTGAATTGCTTGAATCTGGGTGTTCGGAAACATAAACTATTTGCAGCAGAATGGAAGGAGCGAGTTGGAGTGTACAGGAGAAGACAGTAACCAGAGACAGGAGGTACACCTTTGTGGAGACATGTTGTAGCAGAGAAAACCAAGTTTATAATTCACTATTTGTGGACCAGTTAAGAGATCACAAGAGAGGAGTGATGTCTTCATATTTTTTTTCTGTCCTGTTATTAGTCAAGCTGCAGAGATTTGTATACATTGACGGTAGTGAACAGATGATGCTGGCAGACCAACAAAAAGAGAAAAATACATAAGTCCAGACGTGAAAGAAAGATGTTTAGGTAATAAAATCATTCAGTGCTCACAGTCAATGAGAATCTGACTAAAAGGCCCTGCAATCTGTATCAATATCATACTTCCTGGGCCCTGGAACCTGTATTGGAAGCACGCCGGTCAGACTCCACATCCTTTATTACTACC
>CM054143.1:4632695-4642695 GCA_028751875.1 Rapana venosa | reverse complement strand
TTCCCTCCAACAAACTCCGTTCTGGGAGATCCTCTTTCAGCTCAGGCCTGTGTCGTTTTAAATCCAGCCTCAAGACATATTTATTTCAAACCTAAGATTTCCCCCCTCTTGTTTCATATCAGAACTATCCCACCTTCACTAACCCATGTCCTATCACCCTGCTAAAGTATACGACCTGTGTGAGTGTGTGTGTGTGTGTGTGTTGTGTGTGTGTGTGTGTGTGTGTGTGTGTGTGTGTGTGTGTGTGTGTGTGTGTGTGTGTGTGTGTGTGTGTGTGTGGTGTGTGTGTGTGTGTGTGCGTGTGTGGTTTTTGTAAAACATTTGACTATTGAAATTTTATCTAATAGATTTTTGTCTGCAGCGCACCATGTTTGTAAATATCTGTTTGTTTAAACTATTGATTATTTATCATTGATTGCATGACTGTTTAAGATTAGGTTGAATGCAAGCGCTTTGATTTGTCTTTGCAAGATATAGCGCTATATAAGTTCCATTTATTATTATTATTATTGCAGCTGCCTTTTCATTAACAGCCGGTATTTTTTTTATTCTTGTTCTATGGTGGACAGCGAGAACTTCAAAGAGGTCGAAAGATGGTCGTATCCTCGTTAGTTTTAGCTGTGTTCCTTGTCAGTTTTTCGCTATATCCCTTGTTAGTTTTTGCTATATCCTTGTTAGTTTTTGCTATATCCTTGTTAGTTTTTCCTATATCCCTTGTTAGTTTTTTCTATATCCCTTGTTAGTTTTTGCCATATCCCTTGTTAGTTTTTGCTATATTCCTTGTTAGTTTTTGCTATATCCCTTGTTAGTTTTTCCTATATTCCTTGTTAGTTTTTGCTATATTCCTTGTTAGTTTTTGCTATATCCCTTGTTAGTTTTTGCCATATTCTTGTTCTTTTTTCGCTATATCCCTTGTTAGTTTTTGCTATATCCCTTGTTAGTTTTTCCTATATTCCTTGTTAGTTTTTGCTATATTCCTTGTTAGTTTTTGCTATATCCTTGTTAGTTTTTGCCATATTCTTGTTTTTTTTCGCTATATCCCTTGTTAGTTGTTGCTATATCCTTGTTAGTTTTTGCCATATTCTTGTTTTTTTTCGCTATATCCCTTGTTAGTTGTTGCTATATCCTTGTTAGTTTTTGCCATATTCTTGTTCTTTTTTCGCTATATTCCTTGTTAGTTTCGCCACAGTTCTGGATGCGATGTGTCAGAGGTGGGGGGGGGGGGGGGGGAGAAGACATGAAGCATGTCTGTTCAGATCTGGCCTACAACTTCGTGTCAAATAAGTGTGAATGCGATTGACACTTCTAACTTCTGAAAAAGTGTCTCGGTAAAAAGGTACCACTGCGAGTGAAGCTTCAATCACGCTGTGACCTCTGACAAAGGCTCATCCAGGATCCGAAACTCGAGTCAGGTCAGGCCAAAGACCTGGTTCTTAGTCAAACATACTGTCATTTAAGGATTTTTTTTACTAGAGGTTTTGGGGTTTTGTATAGGCTTATTGAATCTTTGATAAATCGTTTTAAAAAATGGTTGAAAGTTGTAAGTGGTTACATGCACTTGTTGTGATCCCCTATTATTTTGCCACAAGTGCAATGTGGATGATAACTATATCTACCACACGAAGTGTCATACATGCAGAATGTGCGGGTTTACTATCATTTTGATCTGCTACTACCACAGTCGGAGAATATTTTGTTTGTCTGTTGCTGTTGTTTTTGTTGTTGTTTGTTTTGACTTGTTTTTTTGTTTGTTTCTGGTTTTTTTTTCTTTTGTGTTGTT
This sequence comes from Rapana venosa, assembly GCA_028751875.1. Classification (NCBI taxonomy): domain Eukaryota; kingdom Metazoa; phylum Mollusca; class Gastropoda; order Neogastropoda; family Muricidae; genus Rapana; species Rapana venosa. The sequence continues at coordinate 4,640,915 of CM054143.1, read as the reverse complement.
GTGGTTGTTTTGGTTTGTTATGGTGGTTATGGGGGGGGGGTGTTGTGGGAGGGGAGGGGGACTTCGTTCCTACTAAGAGCTCTGAGGTTCACTCAGTGAGACTTGTGTGTGCGAACGTTCTTCCCACCATTAAGGTAGCTTTATTTCAATTTTGGGAGCATTTCTAAACATGACTACAGTGTGCACATGTTCTCTTTGCTGTTGTTGTCTTGGTCATCCGTGCCTTCAAGCATGCAAGGGCCTACTCTTCTAAACGGTGGAACAGGTTTTAACGAGTTGAGAAATTGTTCTGTATACGTTTTCACTCAGAGCTTTGGTTTACAGTGTCATCCACAGAATGTTCGGGACAGGGGCGTCGGTATTGATGTTCACTGCAGAGAAGACATCCCTTTGAATGTGTACCTCGGTAGCGGCTTGAATTTGGCCGTCACATTATAAGCATAACACTTTTAATACTAGGCTGTATTGATCCACACCTCCCCCCTCTCCACTAACCCTACCCCCCTCCCCCCCCGACCACCCCCTCTTCCGAGACCCCCCAGACCCCCCTCACTGACACCCCCAGACCCCGTACCCCCAGCGTCCCCACCCTGACCCCTAACCACTCATACAGTTTGGGTTCCATAGTGAGAAGAATGGAACTCGAGTGGAACCCGCAGGGGAAAAGGAAGAGAGGGCGCCCCAAACAGACCTGGAGGAGAAGCCTGCATAGTGAGCTGAGAGACTCCAGCCTGACATGGGAAGAGGCCAAGACCCTTGTCAGAGACAGGAGAAGGTGGAGGGACGCTGTTGAGGCCCTATGCTCCGCTAGGAGCTAAAAGGACTAAGAAGAAGTGAGAAGAATAAAGGATTCTGTATCGCAAATAACTTCCTTGTTCATCATCCTACGTGTTGATTGTTTTCTTTTTTTTAAAAAAAGGTTGATAGGGAAAAGAAGAAGGTACATGTGTTCCCAGAACTTGTGGGGTCATTGTGGACCCAGATGTCAGAGACCTCCGCTTCTCTAGCCAGACAACAGCATAGTGAGGGTGGCGCTAGTTTCCTCCTCCTTCTCTCTCTCTCTCTGTCTCTCTGTCTCTCTCTATCTATCTCTCTGTCCGTCCCTCTCTCTCTCTCTCTCTCTCTCTCTCTCTCTCTCTCTCTCTTTCTCTCTCTCTCTCTCTCTTCCATCTAATCTACCATTCTCTCTCCCTCTATCTTATGTCCATCGTCCTCTCCTCTCTCTCTCTCTCTCTCTCTCTCTCTCTCTCTCTCTCTCTTTCTCTCTCTCTCTCTCTCTCTCTCTCTCTCTCTCTCTCTTCTTTCTCTCTCTCTCCATCTATCTACCTTCTCTCTCCCTCTATCTCTCTGTCCATCCGTCTCTCTCTCTCTCTCTCTTCTCTCTCTCTCTCTCTCTCTCTCTCTCTCTCTCTCTCTCTCTCCACCTTTCTCCTTCTCTCTCCCTCTATCTCTCTGTCCATCCGTCTCTCTCTCTCTCTCTCTCTCTCTCTCTCTCTCTCTCTCTCTCTTTCTCTCTCTTCCATCTATCTACCTTCTCTCTCCCTCTATCTCTCTGTCCATCCGTCTCTCTCTTCTCTCTCTCTATCTCTCTCTTTCTCTCTCTCTATCTATCTATCTACCTTCTCTCTCCCTCTATCTCTCTGTCCATCCGTCTCTCTTCTCTCTCTCTTCTCTCTCTCTCTCTCTCTCTCTCTGTCCATTTGTCGGTCTGTCTGTCTGTCTATCTGTCTCTTTCTCTCTCTATCTCTCTGTCCATACGTCTGTCTGTCTCTCTCTATTTCTCTCTTGTCTCTTTGTCATCCGTCTCTCTCTCTATCTCTCTGTCCATCCGTCTGTCTATCTGTCTGTCTCTCTCTGTCTTTCTCATTCTCTCAACAACTCATCTTCCTCAATCTGACGACAGTTTTCTTGCTTTGTCTGTATGCAGCTTCCTCAGAACGTGTGCTACACACACGCGCACGCACGCACGTGTTGTGTTATGCTGCTTCGGGGGTGTGTGTGTGTTGTGTGTGTGTGTGTGTGTGCGCGCGTGCATGTGTGTACAAATTATACATTGTACTTTTGTTGTTGTTGGGGGGGGGGGAGGTTCCATTTTTGTTGTTGTTGGGAATTTCTTTGTTTTTGGTCGTGTGTGTGTTGTTGTTTTTTACTCTGTTTCGATTTTTCTTTTGGAGTCAGTTTTATTATTATTGGTTATGGTAATGATGTAGTTAGATGAATATTGATCAAGTTGTTGTTGTTCCTATATGGATGGCTGGATGGAAAAAAGTAAATTCATTGCTTATTCAATGTAGTATATCTCGAAATAAAAATTTGACTTGACTTGACTTGACACGCATATTTCAACACGATTCCTCGCCCTCAGAGCTGGCAGCCAGTGTTCATGCTGTGTCTGCATGCGACATTCACAGAACGCGTGCTGAACCCATCTGGCCTGGCAGGAGCACGGAGGCCAGAAGCCATTAGTTCATGGCTGGATGACAATCAGAAAGACTGCTTTTGTTAGCGGCAGGGGATGTGTTTGTCTGCCTTGATTAATCTGTCTGTCTGTGTCTGGCTCCATAATTCTGGGTTGTTGTTTTTTTGGTCTGTGTGTCTCTCTTTGAAAGTCTGCACTGATCTGCCTTAGTGCGAATGTGTTTGGCAGTTTCTGCTAGCTTTTTTTTTATAATAACCTCAATCTTATTTTGTTGATTTGTTGGTTTGTTTTTTCGTTGTTTTTTTGTATAATAAAGTCTATACTTTTTTGGGGGGGTGTTTGGTTATTTGTGTTGTTTTTTTATTAATAACCTCTATCCGTTTTTGTTTCGTTTGTTTGTTTGTTGTTGGTTTGTTGTTGGTTTTTTGTTGCTTTTTGTATAATAATTTCTATCTTTTTTTGTTGATTTGTTGGGGTTTTTGTTTCTTTGTTTTTTGAATAGTAACCTCTATCCGTTTTGTTGATTTGATTTCTTTTTCGTTGTTTTTTTTTAAATAACCTCTATACTGTTTTGTTGGTTTGTTTGTTTTTTGTTGTTGTTTTTAAATAATATCCTCTATCATTTTTGTTGGTTTGTTGGTTATTTGTTTGTTTTATGTTTTATAATAATCTCTATCCTTTTTGTTTGTTTTTTGTATAATAACCTTGATCCTTTTTTGTTGGTTTGTTTGGTTTTTCGTGTGATGGTGCGATAAATAGATTACCTCCCATGCGAGCAGAGTGACGTGTTACTATTTTGGGACACACCTGCAAAATGTGCAACGCTCTGTTTCCTCGGGTGGTGGTGGAAAGCTGTGTTGCGTACACTTCACCTACACGGTAATGGGTAGAATTTTTGCGTCCTCTTTACAAGAGACCACATCTTAGCTGTGAGGCTGTGCTGTGTACCGGCGTTTTGTGCAGAGATGGGACATCAAATATGTCCACTCTGGTTCAGTCTATTCTTTTTATAATAACTTCCACCCTTTGGTTGTTTGGTGGGGGGGGGGGGGGGTATTCTAGTATTGTTATGTGTCTTGGTCTTTTTGTATTCATATCGGTCGCTGTCTATTTAACTCTGAGTCTTCCACACGCACATACACAAGCCAGCATTCTTATGCATGAAACTTTAGCAACACACGCACGCGCGTACACACACTCAACACACACACAACACTCAACACACACCACACATACACGCGCACTCGTACAATGCCACACCGACTCTGAAACAGAAAGGAGACTCGTGAAATCAGAACAGAAATAAGGAATACATAAATAAACAATTCTAATCAAACAGCTAGCAATATGGTATGTCAATTTAAAAGCTGCAAAGCCTAATTAAGAGAATAACTTGATCAAAATGTAGCTCAGAGAAAAGAAAAATTTCAAAAGAAGATTTAATTGCAAACAGGAGAGGACACAATACATTGAAATCTAGAACTCAAAGGAAATGTTTTCTAAAGGGAAAAAAACATATTTTAAAGAGAAAGCTTAAGAAGAACGGTGATTCGACACAGAATGATCAAAAGACAGAACTATTAAATACCACTTTGAAAATAAGATATTGGACATTGTTTTAATAATACATTCTACGTGGAGGCGACAGTAGCAACAACAAATACAATGAATGATGCAGGAGACGACGACGACGACACCGTCGATGATGCTGCTGGTCATGCTGATGCTGTTGCTATTGATGGTGATGATGATGATGCCGACGACGATGATGATGACGGTGACGATGATGATGGTGACGATGGTGATGATGACGACGACGACGACGACGATGATGATGATGATGATGCGTGCGTTTGTGTGTGTTTGTTGTGGTGTGTGTGTGCGTTTGGGTGTGCGTATCTGTCTGCCTGTCTGCATATCTGTCTCTGTGTCTTTATGTGTGTGTGTCTGTGCATATGTGTCTGCGTCTGCGTGTATATATATATAAGCACGCGCATGACGCGAATTTTGTGATTTTGATTTCTCTTCTCTCTCTCTCTCTCTCCTCTCTCTCTCTCTCTCTTCTCTCTCTCTCTCTTTCTCTCTCTCTCGCACACACACGCACGCACGCACACACACACACACACACACGCCCGCACAAACACACACACGCGGCGCTTTTCGGAAGAGCAGGCCATTGTGTGCCGCGGAAAGGAATGACAAAATTTACAAAACTGCATACACATGGGGACTGGATGAAAAAACCAATTGAGTTCTTCTTTCCATTATCCTCGAAATAAAAAGAATAAATACATACAAAACTCTCACACACATACACAAACACAAACACACACACACACACACCGCGCGCACACACATGCGCGCGCAAACACACCACACACACACACACACACACACACACCCCAAACATTTTCCTAAACACTCATAGTGTCTCCTTGCCAGTGTGTGTGTGTGTAAGCTTTCACCCTGTTTGTCTTTTCTTCCTTTCTCCTCCTTTCCTCAACGAATGTTTGAACACACTGATCCTCGTTCTGCTTGCCTTGTTCCATCCAGACTTCAACACGAAGTAACGGGTTCTGGTAGAAGATACCTCTGATGACCAGACCTACTCCAACACAGCAGGGACCAACTCTGTCGCCATCTTCCAGAGATTTCGGGCAACAACTCGTCTTCAGCCAAACGTGTATTGCATATCATAGCCACAAGTTGTTTGATTTACAAGATTCAGCGCTGTATAAATACGATACATTATTACTATTATTGCTAAGGCAATTATGTTGTGACAGTTACTAATGAAATTACGAGAACATTCATCCAGAAATTAAAAACAAAGATGACTTCTTAAATGTAAAGTATGCTCCTTGTGCCATATCCTACATGTGTGACTTGAACACATTCTGCTATATTCTAAAAATTTCTCGAGTGTGAGATTTTCTTTCGTATGAGCGTAACCAGACAATGATTTCATAATTTTAACAAAAAGAGACGTATATATTTCGTTGATTTCTCTGGGAAACCCAGCCATCACCATGACCACGGAAGAAGGCGAAAACCCGAAAAGGGTCAACTTCCGTAAGGAGCTACTCCGCTACCAGAGTCTGCGCACCCAGCAGGACATCTACAGTTCGGACGAAGACTCCACAGACCACAAGGCCAACGGCATCTGGAAGAACTTCATCTCGCAGTGCTCGGCCAGCTTCCTGGCCGTGTTTGCAGTCTTCCCCTCCAGGAACCTGCAGACCAGCATCCACAGGGCCCACGACCTGGGCAAGATCTCGCTGTGCTGCATGTACGGCTCCTACATCATCGGCTGTTTCCTCACCGGGGTGATTCTCCAGAGGTTTAAGGCCAAGTGCCTTCTGCTGACCTCCCTCCTATTCCACATCCTCTACTCCGTGGCCAACATCATTCCCTCGGCCTTCACGCTGCTGCCAGCCTCCTGCCTGGTGGGGCTCTGCCAGCCGGCCTTCTGGCGCGTGCAGGACACGCTGCTGCTAGGCTACGGTCTGAGGTACTCCGTCACGGCGGCTCTGCCTCCCCAGAAAGCCTTGAGGATGTTCCAGACCGTCACCATAGTGACGGTGCACTCCGCGCAGATCCTGGGCAACCTGCTCAGCTCGGGGCTCATCTCGGCTTCAGACTTCCACTGCGAGGATGAGTGGGAGGACGATGTCGGGCAGTACCACCCCCACCTCCACAACCACCACCACCACCACAGCCACCACCACCACCATCACGACCCCCTTCACCCCGATCCGGACCACAACGAGTCTGCCCTGGGTCACCCTTCAGGCGTGGGGACGCTGCCCCGGGACCCCAAGTGGACCTACACCCTGCCCTTCGTGCCCATCCAGGCGCGGCGCTCTCCTAACGGCTCACCCCCGGTCAACTTCTACCAGCTGCTGACCCTCATCTACCTCTGCATGAGCGTGGTGGCCATGGGCGCCGTCCTCATTTTCTTCCAGTCCCCGGACGTGGCCGTGCAGCGCAAGCTGCCCGGATGGCGGCAGAAGGTCAAGGACATCCGGAAGTGTTTGTTGGACGCGCGGTGGTTGATGGTCTGGTGTGCGGCCATCTACATCGGTTGTGCTCAGGGCATCATCATCGGCGATGTTTCCATGGTGAGTGTGTGTGTGTGTCCGTGTGTGTGTGTGTGTGTGGGTGAGTGTGTGTGGGGGGGGGGGGGGAGATGGGAGTGTGTCAGTGTGTGTGTATGTGTGTGTGTGTGTGTCAGTGTGTGTGTGTGTGTGTGTGTGTGTGTATTGTGTGTGGGTGTGTGTGTGTGGGGGGGGGGGGAGATGGGAGTGTGTCAGTGTGTGTGTGTGTGTATGTGTGTGTGTGTGTCAGTGGTGTGTGTGTATGTGTGTGTGTGTGTGTGTGTGTGTGTGTGTGGTGTGTGTGTGTGTGTGTGTGTGTGTGTGTGTGTGTGTGTGTGTGTGTGTGTGTGTGTGTGTGTGTGTGTGTGTGTGTGTGTGTGTGTGTGAGTGTGTGTAGGGGGGGGAGATGGGAGTGTTGGTGTGGGTGTTTGTGCGTTTGCCGTTTTCTTTTCTTTCTGTGCTACTTTTCATATATTTACATATTCTGTAGTCTAAGACAGGGTAAAGGGATGGAGTCAAGTGGAGAGGTAGAGGTGGATGGATGGATGGATGGATGGATGGATGGATGGATGGATGGATGGATGGATGGATGGATGGATGGATGGATGGATGTGTGGATGGATGGATGTGTGGATGGATGGATGGATGGATGGATGGATGGATGGATGGATGGATGGATGGATGGATAGATAGATAGATAGATAGATAGATAGATAGATAGATAGATAGATAGATAGATAGATAGATAGATAGATAGATAGATAGATAGATAGATAGATAGATAGGGAGGGAGGGAGGGAGGGGGAGAGAGACAGACAGAGAGAGAGAGTATGCATGTCTGTCTATCTGTCTTTCTTACGGCTTAAAACCTGTCACTGTGTTTTTAAATTATCACCAGTTCGGTCACCAATGCCATGTAATCTTCTTCATTCAATATCCTCAAAAAATAAACGGACTTAAATACAAATAAAAACTCCCACACCGACTTCTTCTTGATAGCCAGTTTCCAATAAAGGAGGTAAAACTATATGTAGACAGAGAGACAGAAAGACTGACAGACAGACAGACAGACTGACTGACAAACTGACAATAGACAGCCACAGCAGACACACAGAAAGCTGTCCCAGCAAAACAGAAGGGCTGTGTAAGGGGGGAGGAGAGAGAGACGGAGGGAGAGAGAGGGAGGGAGAGAGAGAGATAGGGAGAAAGAGAGAGAGAGAGAGAGAGAGAGAGGAGATGAATGAATGAATGAATGAATGAATGAATGAATGAATGAATGAATGCATGAATGAATGAATGAATGAATGAATCTTCATTTTTCAAAAGTAACAGAATAAGCACACGCATACTTTTTTTTCATCCGGCCCTTGCCCTGATTAGCAACTATCAACAAAACAAGGGGGAAAACATTGAGAGAGAGAGATAGAGAGAGAGAGAGAGAAAAAGAGAGAGAGAGAAACAGACAGACAGACAGACAGACAGACAGAGACAGAGACAGACAGAGACAGACAGAGATACAGAGAGAGAGGAGGGGGCAGGGAGAGAGAGTGAGAGAGATAGAGACAGAGATACAGAGAAACAGAGAGCCAGATAGAGGGAGAGGGACAGAAAGGGAGAGAGAGAGAGAGAGAGAGAGAGAGAGAGGAGAGAGAGAGAGAGAGACAGAGATAGAGAGAGACAGAGAGGCAGAGAGAGCAGCAGCAG